>CANTUT010001308.1:45000-172500 GCA_947687605.1 Reutealis trisperma | reverse complement strand
ATTGTTGGAAGTGCTACGTGAGTTATAGTTCGAATATATTACTTAAGGTCTTTTATTAAAGTAAGAAATTAGCCATTATGTGAAATATAGTGATTGACTTGATAGTTATATGAAATGCTTGGAAAATGTTTGATGATGAGTTTATGTGATTTGATGTAAATAAAATTTTATTAAGAAGTTCTTGCCATATGTGTTCTCACTAAACAAAGTGGTGTATGCTCATTCCTATACAGATTTCTATTTTGCAGATTTTAGATAGTTGACAAGGCTTATTTCTTCCTTCACTCTTGAGGGCGAACTAGGTCTAGAAGTATTCAATTGTTACTCTCCTTTAGATGATTTCCAAGCTATTAGGGCAATTAGATAGTTTCTTTATTTATTTTTATTTGATAAATCTATTTAAGTTAATTAGTAATTGTTTAAATTTACAATCATTTGTTACTTATTCGATGAATTCTTTTTTTAAATCTTCTCATTTTAAATAATTCTTGGGGTAAAAGTTGTGAAGTCTTAATAAACTATAAGTTATCATCATTTTTATTATGGATCTTATAGTGTTATATTTATTTTTATAGTATAGTCAGGCTTGTGTGGCTGGACTTTGGTCTAGCTACACACAGGTCACGATCTCTGAATTTGGGTCGTGACAAAGGACTTGTTAATTAGATCAGATTTTAATTAACAAAAATTAGATCTTTTTAGGTTTAGATCTTGATATTAGAATTGAATAGGAAAAGGAAAGAACTTTTACCTTAGGCTTTTGATGTAGGGAATGAGCTTGGCACTGGATCTAGTTTCCACCTTGATTTGGGGATGACATGAGTACTCCTTTTGGAAGAAGGACTCTAGAATAGTGTGAACTCTTTTTGAAGTAATTGTGTGTTGAAGTTGTTAGGAGGTGCAAGGTATTTATAGGGGAGTCTAGGGGCTTAAACCAGTGAATTTTCAGTGTGGGATCAGGAAAAATGCATTATGGCAACTAAATTAGGGGCTGCGATAGCTGTAGAGCCCACTGCGATAGCCAATATGCTGCCGCAGGGACACTAGTGACAATTGCAATTGGTTTGCAGGTTGTCGCGCCTCATTTTTAGGCTTATTCTCATCCATTTTTAATATGATTTGGGCCTAGTTTGATTCTATAGATGGTCATCTGAAGGTGCAAGTTTGAGGAAATTTATTTTTTCAATAGGGCACTGTCCCTCACTTCGCAAGGGGCAGTGCCATACTAGCTTTGCACAGCGTACTGATCTTAGTTGGTATTAAGCTAAGGCTGAACCAAAGGGTGCAAATTTGAGGGTTCATAACAAGTTATCATAGCAAAATTTTACTTAAGGTATTACAATAAGGCTCACTCTAAAACCTATCAAGTGTTTTGTGGCTAACACTCAACTCTTTGAGCATTCAAAGCTCTAACAATGAATACAAGGATGAATTAAAAGTTTTAAGGCTCAAGAAATAAAATACAAAGGTTTGGCCACTTAGAAAAATTGTTCATCCTTAATGAAGGCCTTTAGAGGGAGTATTTATAGCCTTCCCACTAACTAGAGATCTTGCATTTAATATGTTGTCAAACAAGAATCATGGTCATGAAGCCTTTATTGCAGTCGCAATGTCCTTTTTGCATTCGCAATCTTCAAAGGTCTTAAATAGCTAGTTCCATATAGTAGGTTTCTATTGGTTGATCAATTATCTATTAGATCTCTTCTCCTACCTTACAAATTTCATAGTCACAATGTCAAAATCGCAATCGCGATTAATTTATCATGCTCTGTATTGTGGTCACAACTATGGGCATGAACTCTTCTGTGTGTCAATCCATATTGCTTTTAACTAATTTATAGTTTCAAATGCTAAGTTATAGTTGTGATTTCTAAGTTACAATTGTAACTTGTTTATTGTGAGTGTTATTTCAAGGTTGCATGCATCATTTAAATGAAAATTTCTTAAGATTCTTTATTTTCAACCTCTTTTAGTATCTTGCTTATAACATAAATACTTAATACAACTATTAGAGCAATTCAATTTGATTGTCAAGATCAAAATCAAGATTGACTAAATTGGTCAAAATTAAGACTAAGTTGGTTATCCAGTTTAGGTCAATAATCTCCTCCTTTTTGACTTTGACAATTAAATTGAATTTGAAAGGAAAGCAAGTAAAGTTTATAAGTTATGAACCCTGGCCCCCCTCAACCAATGATCTTTAAAAATTAAATGAGTTCTTAAAAGAAAGAAATTAATTACTCCCCCTTTGTTATAAAATTAATTCAAATTGTTGCCATCTCTCCCTCTTTGTCAATATATATATATATATACATATATATATATATATAAAGAAGAGGGGTTTTGTAATACCTAAGTTTCTCTAACCTATTAGAGTCAGTAATGGTGATACCATAATGTTTATTTACTATACAATTCAAGGCCTTTCTAGCATATTAAGAATCATAAGAATACCATAAGAAGTAATTTTAATGAATAATGTGACAATGAGTAAAGAATGTAGTAATGTCGATAAGCATTGTTATGATAAAATGAAAGTCAAACATAACTTGACTTAATGTGACTACATTAAATATTTATTTGATATGTAAATCTAAAGTGCTAGTAAATGGTATTAGCATCTCCTAAGTCATTGGGAGATAATAATAAAGACATAAGAAGTTGATTTCAATCAATGTTACAATGGTACAATAGAAGTTAAACTTAGTTTGACCTAATGAGTCTCTATGATTTACATACTTGAACAATGCTAAAGAAGGGCTACAAAATGTGCACCATAGAGTGAATAAGATTTATCTAACAATGTCTAGAGTGTGTAGCGACATTAAAAGGTAGAACTATGTATATCAAAGTGAAAGAAATGAAATGAAAAATGTATTAAGTTACTAAGTTTGAAATGTGCATATATGGATTCGTTAATGGGCTTTTAGACTTTAAAGCCCAAGCCCATTAGATAGCCAGCCCACAAGACCCAAGAATAGATTAACATACACTTAATTAGAGTTAGAAATAGCTAACCATGGTTAAATAGGTGTAGGATGAGCTAGCCACAAAATTTGACTAAGAAGCCACCATTTTTTACTAAGGCAAATCTTTTTCCAACTCGAATTCTCAAATTTCCTACACTAAAGTCCACATTCATTTTTATTATTTCCACACCTTATGATGAACATCATCAACCTAGATAAGTTCCTAGTCAACCAATTTAATTAAATCATAGCCATCCATTGTAATTAAGTTATAGCCACTGGATTAGAAATTATTAAATCAACACCATCCATCTTCCATATATAAGCAATAAGATGAGCATTTTTCTCCATTTTTGCAAAAACTATCACAAAAACACATCTTGATAGAGAAATAGATGCTAAATTTTGTGACACCACCATAGAAATTCAAAACGAGGCTTCCCAAGGTAAGAGTTTATGCTCATATCTTCCTTTGTGTGTTCTAAACATGACTTTGGTGTTATATTTGTAAAAAAAACTTTCTTTTTCTTCCATCCATATGATTCGGATAAAAACAAGTGTAATTACAAATGTTTATTTTATATATTCTTTGATTAAATATGGGGATTGGGCTTGAGAATCTGAGGTATATCAAGTGAAAACAAGCAAGGGTAGTAAAGAGCACATGTAAGGGAACGTTAGCACTAGATTCGACTCTTTTTGGTTTGGAGTAAAGGATTGTTCTAGATTATGTTTGAGGGTCTCTATGGTTATTTTGGATAGAGAAAAATAATTTATTAGTGTCAAATTGAATTATAGAAGTTTATTCCAACACTTGAAATTTTGAAGACATAACTTAGGTTAGAAAAGGAAGATCATGATCTAATAATTGTTTTCCATGTTTGATTGATGATATAAGCTTTCTAATATGCTAATTTTATAATTTTATGATCAATTTGAAGATTAGATGAGGAATTAATGGTTTTCCCTAAATTCTAAGGTTTATGGACAAATTGGGGATTTTGAGAACTAAACTTGAATTCATGGAATTGAAGGGGAAAATAAGCTTAAGAATAGTGCAGCATGATTTGTATAATGTTCATTTTAAAATTCAATTGATAGAAGTGATTTTCACCAAATTTAATGAATTAGGTTCATTTATGGAATTATAAGGTGAAAGTGGAATTATTTCCATTGAATATGGGAAATTGTTTAAATTGATTTTAATTGACTATTATGAAGTTGAAATGTGAAATTAGAAGGAAAGGAATTATCTTTCCTTAAGTGAATACATTTGACTATTTGGAAAACAATTAAGGAAAATGTTAAAATTAATAGCAAGTATATGTATAGTGTGTCTTGACCTTAAAATTTATAAGTTAGTACTACAATGAACAAGATAAAAGTGTTAACAAGATAAGCTAAATTTAAACTAAAGTCATAACAAGGAAGTGATTAATATGTAATTGAAATGCAAATGTGTAGAATCTAAAGACAAGGACAAGGACATTGTCCAAGAGTGCGAGGATCACTACTAGCATCAAAATTAAACATAAATAAAAATAAAGAACCTTTATTGTTCAAACATTTATTGTTCAAACTATTATCATTGAAATATTCCAATTCAATGATGAACATGAATTGCCTATTGAATATTAAGCCATTTGATATGATACTTCTTTATGGCATTTGATTATTATGAATCTTTCATGTTAAATTCATAATGTGACTATTGAATTCCTTACTGTGAACCTTATATGAATCTTCTATTGATGCCTATTGATAAGCAGAAATAACCTTATGATGTGGGGTAATATATCAGACTTTGTGCACTTGGTAAAAGCCTGTGGGTAGGGCAAGAGTACCCAGCCTCTGTTAGGGGGGCATGCCTAACCGTAAGACCTAATCAGTCTTATGTAATAGGATGCATATGAGTGACTAAGGCTTAGGCCGCCACTTTTTAATTTTTATGTGTGGAAAGTATTCTGCTTCTAAGAAATCATTATTTCTGCAAAAAGATGTTGTTTCCATCTTAAAAGAGAAATCGATTCATAATTAAAATTTTGATTAACATCACTTCTCTATCACCATGAGCATCCTAATAATGAACCTCATATTCACCATATATATTGTATTATTATGTACTCACTGAGCTTTGTCTCATTCATTAGTTGTTTAAATTTTTTAAGTAAGATTGATGAGTCAACAAGGTAAATTTAAAGCCCTATTCTTCCAGTTTGAAGTTGCTCTGCTAATTTCAAGTGTTGTGAATCTTGGTTATATAACTATGAAGATCATTGGTTTAGAGTGTCACATCCCAACCTCATGAGATACGACAGTCCTAGAACATGGGCAGACATAAGGTCACCCACGCCTGTAGAACCCATTAACATATAACAATCATGCCTAGGATCTTACCGAACCTCTTTCATTAACTCATTTAAAACATTTAAATGAATACCATAAATTGCAGAAGACTTAAAATAAATCATTACATATAAAATCCATAAGGAAAATAAAATGTATCTCGATAAGTATCAATCAACATTCTCGGAGCATCTAAAGACAAGACTTTATAATCATAGTGTTATTGATAGCTCGGACAAGGAATTCCCTAAGCAAAGTAGAATGCTTGAGCCATCACCTTGCCTCCTCACATTTGCTCACCTAGAACCACACAAGAAAAAAGGGTGAGATAGATGATCTCAATGAGTAAATGAAAAGGCACATACGTTATTTCATATTCCTTTGAAGGGAAACACATAACTTATACACATAGTTCATGGTTTATAACTCATGAATCAGGTTGCAATTTAGCAAGGGTTCAATTTGGCAAGTCTGTAGAAATCACACTTATAATACATAGTGAGTGAAGGCTACTTCCATAATCACTTGAGCACATAACACATAGAGTGAAGGCTATTACCATAATCACTCGAACACATAGCAGATAATTACTCACATCAGTACGAGGATCACATAGCCGATGATTACTCACATCGGTACGAGAATCACGTAGCCAATGATTACTCACATCGGTACGAGAATCACGTAGCCGATGATTACTCGCATCAGTACAAGAAGCAACAATATCATATAAGGCAACAATAACATATATTTCAATAACAACAGTGGTTTAGCTTTCAAAAAATGATACAATGATAGTGTAGTTTCAGAAAGAATACAAGTTAGGGTGTTAATCACAAGAAGTTCTCAATGGATAAACAACATGGTTTTGGACCAAATGTCCTTTGGCAATCCAAGCTTGACAAAGAAATCATATAATAATATTTAAAATGGAAAGAACTTGGGTTTCAAAGATCACAAAGGCTCACATAGCATGTCATCACATATTTGTAACATAACAAAATGTTACTTGCACTTGTAACATGAACATAGTGTTTACTCACACTTGAAGAATGAATACGATGTTTACTCACCTTAGGGTTCCTTTGCTCCTAGTACACGTAGTCCCTTTTGCACTTCTAAAGCTCCTCAAACTCTAACATAATATTTGATTTAATACTTAGTATTTATTTACTGATGATGCTCCTATCCCATAACTACCCATGTACATATAGCAGACACATACACTTAGAGTCCACACATAGGTGTACTCATCACTTACACATAGCTCGTTGACCTAATAGTCTTGCATACTTAGGCCTTATAGGCTCACATGAGAACACATTGCAATCATATCAATACCTTTTTAAGGTCACCACAATATCATTACCTCAATATCAATTCACTTATCAATTTTTTTAATTCACTTTACACTTCCATACATGTCAACTTAACAATTAATCCTTCAAACATCATGCTTAACTCTTATCATCCGTTTCACTTCATTAACTCATAACCATATATTTATCATCAAGTCATCATGACATCTAGTTCCAAATTCCTCAATCACATTTGCATTCTAATCACAATACATGGTTAAGATACCTTAAGTATACCTTAAGTATACCATAATGCATTTAAGCTCATCTAGGATCATACCTTCTACTAACATGAAATTTTATCATTTATTATACATACATACATGTTAACAATCATCAAAACACATCTGCTAAAATTTATAAACATTGGGGAAAAAATGTTTATATAGGCCGAATGCATCATCAAGGTAAAAACCAAATTCTTCTTCTTTCCGTACTTTCCGTCTATTTCAGAAATATGTAAAAACATGGTTTGAACCAAGATTTTTTTATGTAAACATAACAAAAAATCATTTTAGAATTTAATTCCATACGAATCGGAAACTATTGATGTTATTATACAAAAAATTCAACTTTTGAATCATAGAGCACAAAAACATAAGTTTTCTTGTTTTCGATATTTTTCGGTCATTTCATAAATATGCAAACAGGTTGTTTAAACCATTATTTTTCATTCAATCATAGAAAATATCAATTTAGAACACATTCCTTCATGAATCGACAGCCATAGATAGGGTTTATACAAAAAATTTCAAGTTCAAAGGCTTAGGTGAAAAATCATGAGTTTCCACGCTTTCCACGCATTTCGTTCATTTCAACGATAAACAGACATCTAAACAAAACAAATATCATATTAGAATACCTATTCATACAATTCGGTAGCCATATGACCATGAAAGAATAAAATTTTCCAACTTCCAAGTTCTAACACGAAAACCTTGAATTCCTTTGTTTTTTCGAAACTTTTCGGTCATCGCAGAAATATGCAAAAATATTATTTAATCCAATATTTTTCATAAAAAAAATCAAAAATCAGTTTAGAATACAACCATGCACAAATTGCCCCCCCTCTCGCTCTCCCCCTCTTGCCGCCCCGCCGCCCCCCCCCCCCCCCCCCCCCTTTTTATGATGTTTATGCAATAAAATTGTGATTTTAAGTTATAAAATTCACCTTTGGAGAAATCTTGCGGAAAGAATCGTGTTTTTGGTAGAAAATAATTTTTCTCTCCCAAAAATTCACTCAAACAGAATTGAATCTGTAGAAATCAGTAATCAAATAGTTCAAAATAATTTTTCCATAATTTATTTTATAAAAATCAGTTTAGAAATCGAAAGAGAAGAAAAACTTACGATTACGGTCAAGAAATCGCGAAACTGAAAGGAGTTTTCTTAATTTCGATAGAGAGAATTATTTTGGGAGAATTCTTTTGTGAAAATACTGGAATAACAGAGTGTTGCTGCTGTCTAAACTGATGGGGGCTGAAATTTTGCTTATATATTAGGGTTTGGGGTGCAATTTCCAAGTTTGCCCTTAATGAGCTAGGTTAGGAGTGTTTTTGTGTAGTGGGCTTTTGGGTATTTAGGCTTTTTAATTAATTTAGGGCTGATTATAGGTAATTAAAAATACAATATTTTTCTTATTATTTTCATTAAAATTTTCCCAAAAATATTTATTTAAAAATATTTTAAAAATACTCATAAAATTATTTTATGCTTAAAAATCACCTTTTTACATGAAAATTTATTTTACGAAAAAATAAATTATTTCATGCTAATAAATTTTATTCAAATCATTTATTTCACAATTATAATTCATATTAGGCATATTAAAATTAATTTAACATGCCTCAAACTCATAAATCACATCACACATAAATTTTCATACAGTCACACAATTTATAACAATAAGCCTAAATTCAAATAATTTGTCACTAAAACTCCTAGGGTAGATGTGGGTTGTTACATAGAGCTCCATGGTTACCAAAGGTTTAAAACTAAAATGTCATTGGGTTTATATATATTGTAAATTGTATTGTAATTACTATTATAATAGTGTATTAAGTTATGAACATTTAGACAATGACATGAAATATAAATTTAGAAATTTTATGGGTTGAGTACATAAATGGTATTAGTAAGTATTTGCTAATATGTAAAATGATGAACTAGTAATGGGAAATAAAGAAAGGTAATCAGGTTCCGATCTTGGGATAAAGTTCAACATGAAAAATGGTAAAGGATTATAAGTTAAATGGGGTTCTATGGGTTTAGGTGACTTTATGTCTCTCTATGCCCTATGACTATCATTGCTTAATAAGTGGGTCATGACAGGTTTTATGTGAACCATAGATTAAAATAGAGGTTTGTGATTAAAATTAGGCAAATAACTAAAGAAATCAATGAATACCAAAATGTTTCATTCATTAAAAAAAATTACATATGTGTTTA
Organism: Reutealis trisperma; assembly: GCA_947687605.1. Classification (NCBI taxonomy): domain Eukaryota; kingdom Viridiplantae; phylum Streptophyta; class Magnoliopsida; order Malpighiales; family Euphorbiaceae; genus Reutealis; species Reutealis trisperma. The sequence continues at coordinate 163,379 of CANTUT010001308.1, read as the reverse complement.
AGACTATAATGTGCCAAAAGATGAATGCATAATGAAAAAGATAAAAAATGAAAAGCAAACATAAAATTCCCAAGCCATAAGGTTTAAGATTCTTCTTCTTTTTCTTCCTCTTATTCTTCCTCCTCACTTGTTGATATGTGTCTAAGAGACATATATTAGTTAAGTAATAATAAATAATAATTTCCAATGGCATTATAAATATATTTGTTATATGAAAATGGTTTCATAATGGTGAATATAGTCCTTATGTATTTGTAAGAGGATCTATTCTTAAGTATCGAGAATATAAGTGACCGATCGCTATTGTATAAATATTTTAAATTTGTTCATGGTTATAAGATTAATGATTGGGCGTCATTAATTCTAGAAGACCATTACCTCTGTTTGTTTTCTAAATAAGTATGTGATATGACTAATTTTAGAGGCAGTGAGTCTCATATTGCTTTACGTATGATATTGATACAAACATATAGATATCCATAGGATGAGTAGTCAAACTGTGATGTTAGATAATAATAATATAGTGTTTTACTACTTGTCAATAATTTATCATCTAGATCATAATAGTGTATATAGTCCTTTGACTTGAGGCACACTATATCTCATACATAGGTGTGAGGCCTTGCCCAAGCACAGGCCTTATCCACTAGAGGAAATCTTGATGCTCATTTGGATTTAGACAAACGATGGAACTCTCGGGTTTGGATTGGTTGATTTTGAAACAAATTTTGGGAGTCACTACCCTAATTTATTTTTAAATGGGAAAATTAAGGAAAAACCCAATTGACTCCAATTCATTAATTTTCAATGAATTTACCTATGGATAAAATCACTAGCCTCAAATCAAGTTCAGTTTGGGGACTAGGTTTTTTATTAAATAATCTAAATTTGGCTCTTAAGTTTAGTTTGACTTTAAAAATTAATTTCATAAATGAAAAATACTATATGACAATTATAATATTATGATTAATGCATAAGCATGAAGAAAAGTAAAACATCCATAAATTAAACTAATTACATAAATTAAAAAAGGACAAAAGAGATTGATTAGGATTTGGATTTAGATTCCAAATGTGCCTATGTACCCTATTGAATGGGGATTAAAATCCACGTAGTTCATTCCATGATTAAGTAGAAGGGTTTAGGGGTTGATCAAATTGATTGATTTGATTTGGGTTTATGGGCGAGTGGAAAAGGCTGATACCTTTGATTTTTATAGGCAGAGAATTTTATCCGACTGAAGTTCTATTTTATCGGGATTGAGTAATTGGATTGATTGGGGGATTAATTAATTAATTAAAATGATTAGTTAACTAATTTATGTGATGAATAGATGAATCAATTAATTAATTAAAATGATTACTTAATTAATTTGGGTGAAGAATGGATTTAAAAAAAGGGATTAACTAGATTTAAAAAAAGAGAATAATTAATTAATTAATTAAAAAGATTAATTAATTAATTAATTGAGTGATTAATTTTAAAAAAAGAGTTTTAGTTAAGTAAAAAGATTAATTAACTTGGCTCAGGGTGAGAAAATTAGTTAATTAAAAAGATTAATTAATTAATTAGACAGTGGTTGGAGGGAGAAGAAGAGAGGAATTAGAGGATAGCTATCAACTCTAACTCAAGAAGTAAAGAGAAATGAAAAGTGGAGGAGGTATTTATAAGAAAAGTGGGTGAGGGTAGTTTAGGAATTGAAAAAGTGAAAAGACCAAAAAGATAAGGCAAAAAAGGGGTTAAAATTGGGTTGAAAGGGGCAATTTGGTCATTTTTTATGCAGAAATTGGTACAAAAACACGGCTCTGCATAGGAGACATGGATTTGTGTCAAGTCTGCACAAATCCACCACAATCTGGAGCAGCCGCTGCACCAGTTAGGTGTAGATCTGCACTAGGCTTGCGCAACTCATCCTTTTTTCTTTTTTTTTTTTAGAAATTGAATGGTTTGGTGTTTAGAAAATTTGGATGTCTAGCAGGAATGTAATTGAAGGATAAAAAAAAATTCTTTCAGGGGCCTTGGCCTCGAATCCCCGTCAGCTAACCGACTAGCAGGACCACTATAATGGCTCCACGTAGCGTATTAAACTTAGCAGGTGATAAGGTGCAGCTAAATGATAAGGGTGTAAAATTAAGGATTCATAATAGGAGGTTAGGATTTATTACTGCTTTCATAGCCATGCTATTCATGTACGGATATATGACATGTGATAGTTCTAATTTGTTATGTATGGAGGTAAGTGATCGCTAAGATATAATTCATTACCTTAAGTAAACAAGGTTAAGATCCTATGCTGTATGATTAATCTTTGATAACTAAAGCCCCTAGCTAGGATAGATAGATTCACTAGAAATATTTTCTAGCATGAATCTAATCTCATCAAGAATTATAACCGAGATAAGGATATAAAATCAAGACACATTAGGGTTTGACATAAACCATTACCCTAATTGAGATTGGGATCTTTAATAAAGGGATTATAGTGCATGATAATTTATGATCAATGGTCCATGTGAACTTTAAATTGACTATAAACAGTCATTTCTAACTCAAGATTTATAGGACTAAGTGTGAAGTGGGGATTTCACATTAGTAGAGAAAAATGTATTCTCATTCTCATTGCTAATTAGACATGAACATATAAAGTCATACACCTAATAGTGATCACTTTTTAAGTGTAAAAGGTTTACTATAATAATTAATTATAGGTATTCAATTAATCGATTAGTGATAAAATGATTAAACATGTAATTAAATTTATAAGGACCCTATCATGTCCTAATGTTTAATATATAAAGGTTTCCATTTAATTAAATCCTAAAATGAGAAAGATTAAATTGAATATGATTTGTACTAAGTAAATCAAAGAATTAATTTTAAGTTTAGAGAAAATCCTAAACACATAAATATGGCCTAAGCCTATATGTGATATGAAAAAAAAAAAAAAAAGGCAATTTAGAGATTAGAGAATATTCACTATTCACTAAGCCCATTGGATGGATTTAGGGATTAGAGAATATGCACTAAGGGTTAAAATTGTAATTACATCTTTTAGCTAATTGAAATATCCATTTTTCCCATAAAGGATAAAATGGTCATTTCACCATTTGATATAGCAAAGTCAACCATTGCTTCCTCATATTTGGATGTGCTAAAAAGGTATAAGGGTCTTTGTGAATACTTAAGGTTAAGTATTGAGAAAATGTACATAAAAGGGAGTTTAATTCATCTTTTACACAAGGTTTGTTTATTTTTCACTTGAAGCATTCTAAAGAGAGAGAAGTTTGAGAGAGAAAAAGAAAAAAAGAAGGAGTTTCTTTAATTTTTCTTTTAATCTTCAAATTCCTTTCTTATTTCTTTATGAAAGAACAAATTCTTTGCAATTGGAAAATTGATTTAGTCCTAAACAATAAAAGAGGAACAAAATCTTCCAATGGATTTTTCGATGTAGATATTTAATCAAGATTGGGCAACTAAGAAATGGATTCAAGAACACTAAGAAAACTAAAAGGAAACTTGAAGGTGAGTTAGGTATGGATGATCTAGAGGCTTCACACTAGGGTAGCTCTTTGTTAAAGAAAGAATATGATTACTCTTCCTTCTTTTTTTTATGCTTATGTGTTTTACATATAAATTATTTGATTTGCTTGAATGAATTTTAGACCAAAATGGATGAAGTGAAATTTTAAATTATTTTAAATTTCACCCCACCACTTTGGTTCTATTGTGATTGGCACCATTATTCCTTCAATCAGCATTAGAGCCACTTAATTTCTATGTAAAACCATTATATATGTTGTTTTAGAGGTTTTGACCTTGTTGAAAAGAAATTGTTGCCTAAATATTATCCTCTTGGAGACAAAAGTTGCATTTGCAAATCAAATATCACAAATGCGATATGTGTATTGTGACTGTCATATTGATGTTGTGCCTGCTATGATGATATCACCACCTTGAAATTCATATCGCAAAATGGACACGAGCTCCACTGTGTCTAAACCCAACTTTTATTTTTCCAAAATTATTTTGGTTTTATTTTCAATCAAATAAATTTCTATGAATTAAAATATGATTTTAAGCTATAAAAACCTTGAATATGTGATATTCAAAATGGTTTTTAGAAATGTTCCAAAACTAAACAACATATTAATAAATGCAATTATTGTATTTTTATATATGTTTTGTTGTTGTTTGAGAGGATGGATAGTTGATCATGAATTAGAAAACCATAATATATGATTTCTTATATGGACTTGAAATAATTAATTTTTTTATTTGATGGGATGTAATTAATTGTTAATTACACATTTACATTGTAAATTAATTTCATTGAGACTATAAGCTCTTTTGTATTTGTAATCTCATATTGGAATGCCAAGGTTACTAATGTACATATAGAGATGCAAGAACAAGAAGAGGCTCAACCCATGAAGACGCCTAGTGGGAGCACAAAGATATAAATTTTGTAATCTTATGCTTGTAATTTGATTAACTTAAATCCCTAATCCATTCCTTGTGTCTAAGAAGTGGATCTATAGAATCCATGATCAAACCTACATTAATGTTGTCCATTTTATGAAATATATATGTGATATATATTAATGCATATGATGTATGTTTAAAATGAATAATGTGCAAAGTGAGACTAAATGTTTAAAGCCCAAAAATCTTCTAAAGAAAATACTGTGTCTTGGTTCCTTATTAGAACAATAGTTCAAGAAAATTCAAACACTCATATCATCGGTTAGGGATATATACAGGTGATATATTTTATTTGAATGTTTTCTTTAAAGTTATTGTGAAGTATGTGATGTTACGAGTATAGGATACATTGTATGTCAATAATGACAATTAGTATCTGAGATGTACGATGTTGAAATCATTATACTTTTTAGTCTAATGGGTTTTACTTGACTAGTGTGAAAGCCCAATAACAATAATATGTATTTGGGGTTGGAAACACTAGGAACCAGATTGATCGATTCTCACAAAGAGTTATAATGAACAAATATTGTTCATTTATTAGATATCAGACTCCCAATAATGATAATGTTTATCTGAGGGTTTTATGATAATCTGATAAGAATTCAGTCAACTATATTGTAATACCCAAGGTTTCCCTAACCTATTAGCTATTAGAGTTAGCAATGGAGACACCATAATGTTTATATACTATACCATTTAAGGCCTTCCTAGCACATCAAGAACCATAAGAATATCATAAGAAGTGATTTTAATAAATAATGTGACAATGGATGAAAAATGAAATCAATTTTGATAAGCATCTTAATAGTAAAATGGAAGTTAGAAAGAGTTTGACTTAATGTGACTATGTTAATAATTTATTTGAAATGTGAATCTAAGGTGCTAGTGAATGGGCATTACATCTCTTAAGTCATTGGGAGATAATAATAGTGACATGAGAAGTTGATTCCAATCAAAGCTACAATGGCAAAATAGAAGTCAAACTTAGTTTGACCTAATAAGCCCACACGAGCTATATACTTGAATAATGTTATTAAAGGCATAGTAAATGTACATTATAAAGCAAATAAAATTTATCTAATAGTGTTAATTTACCATGTGTAGAAAAATTAGGAAGTAAAAATATGTACACCAAGGTGAAAGTAAAGAAATGAAAAATTTACCAAGTTACTAAGTTTGAAATGTGCACATATAGATTTGTTAATAGGCCTTTAGACTCCAAAGCCCAACCCTATTAGAATGGCTAGCCTACAAGGCCCATGAATAGGTGAACATACATTTAACTAAAGTTAAGAATGGTCAACTAAGGTTAAGTTTGATGTTGGAAGATCTAGCAATTAATTTTGACTTGGAAGCCACTATTTAATTTGACTATGTCAAATCCTTTTCCAACTTGAATTCTCACTTTTCCTACACTAAAGTCTACATTCATTTTTGTTCTTTCCACACTATATGATGAACATCATCAACCTTCATGAGATCCTAGCCATTCAACTTAATTAAATCATAGCCATCCATTTCAACTAAATCTTAGCCATTGGATTGAGTGTGATTAAATCACCACCACTTTACTTGTATATATAAACAAAAAGATATGCAATTTTCTTCATTTTTGCAACAACTATCACAAAAACACAACTCTTAGAGAAAATAGTCTCTAAATTTTGGCCACCCTCTTTGGAGTACAAATCAAGGCTTTCCAAGGTAAGGAATCATGCTCATCTCCTTTTTCTTTATTCTAAGCATGTACTTGGTGAATTAGTTACAAAATATTTCTCTTTTCTTTCACCTATATGGATTGGCATAAGAAAAAAGATTAGAAGATATTTGTCTTGCATATTAATTGATAACATGTAGAATTTAGACTTAGAAACACAAAGTTTAACAAGTGAAAATAAGCACGAAAAGTTTGAAGCTCAACTAAAGGAAACATAAGAGCAAGGTTTCGACCTCTCTTTAATTGGGAATAAAGGATTGTTCTAAAATTTATATAATGTTATCTAAGATTATTTGGGATGGAGAATAGTGGTTTGGAGGTGTCAAATTGAATTATAGAAGCATATTTCAACTTTTGAAATTTTGAAAAAATAACTTAGGTTAAAAGAGGAAGTTTAAGATCTAATAATTGTTTTCCATATTTAATTGATGGTATAGGCTTTTTAACATGCTAGTTTCACAATTCTATGATTAATTTAAATATTGGATAAGGAATTAATGGTTTTCACAAATTCTAGGGTTTATGGACAAATTGGGATTTTGAAAACTAAACTTGAATTCATGGAATTGAAGGAGGAAATAAGCTTAAGTATAGTGGAACATTATTTGTATAATGTTAGTTTCAAAATTTAATTGATAAAAATGATTTTCCCTAAATTTAATGAACAAAGTTCAATTATGGAATTAGAAGGTGAAAGTAGAATTAGTTCCATTGAATATTAGAAATTGTTTAAATTGATTTTAATTAAGTAATATGAAGTTGAAATGTGAAATTAGGAGGAAAGGAATTATCTTTCCTTTAAGTGATTTCATTTGGGAATTTGGAAAATAATTAAGAAAAGTGTTAAAATTAGTAACAGGTATATGTATAGTGTGTCTTGACCTTAAAAGTAATAAGTTAGTACTACAATGAACAAGATAAAAGTGTTAACAAGTTAAGCTAAATTTAAACTAATGACATAACAAAGAAGTGACATAACAAAGAAGTGATTAATGTGTAATTGAAATGCAAATGTGTAGAATCCAAAGAGTTATTATTAAAGAGAAATTATTGGAAAAAAAAATTTGAACTAATTACGATAAAGAGAAAATGATAGAGGATTCATGGAGACAATGAAGGTGTATGGAAAAATTCGACATGTAATCTAAGTAGTATCAATTGTCTTATGAATTAGGAGTGCATGTTTTGAAAATTCGATGACGAATTTTCTAAAGGGGTGGTATGATGTAATACCCAAGGTTTCCCTAACCTATTAGCTACTAGAGTTAGCAATGAAGACACCATACTATTCATGTACTGTACCATTCAAGGCTTTTCTAGCACATTAAGAACCATTAGGATATCATAAGAAGTGATTTTAATAAATAATGTGACAATAGATGAAAAATGAAATCAGTTTTGATAAGCATCTTAATTGTAAAAGAAAGTCAAACTGAGTTTGACTTAATGTGACTATGTTAATAATTTATTTGAAATGTGTATCTAAAGTGCTAGTGAATGGGCATTAGCCTCATTAGGAGATAATAATAGTGACAACTATAATGTTCATGTACAGTACCATTCAATGCCTTCCTAGCACATCAAGAACTATAAGAATATCATAAGAAGTGAATTTAATAAATAATGTGACAATGGATGAAAAATGAAATCAATTTTGATAAGCATTTTAATAGTAAAATGGAAGTCAAACCGAGTTTGACTTAATGTGACTACATCAATAATTTGTTTGAAATGTGAATCTAAAGTGCTAGTAAATGGGCATTAGCATCTTGTAAGTCACTGGAAGATAATAATAATGACATCAAAAGTTGATTCTAATCAAAGCTACAATGGCAAAATAAAAGTCAAACTTAGTTTGACGTAATAAGCCGACATGATCTACATACTTGAATAATGCTATTAAAGGTCTAGTAAATGTACATTATAAAGCAAATGAAATTTATCTAACAATGTTTATCATGCGTAGAGAAATTAGGAAGTAAAAATATGTGCACCAAAATGAAAGTAAAGAAATGAAAATTTTACCAAGTTTGAAATGTGCACATATGGATTTGTTAATGGGCCTTTGGACTCTAAGGCCTAAGCCCACTGGAATGGCCAGCCCACAAGGCCCATGAATAGGTGAGCATACATTTAACTAGAGTTAAGAATGGTTAACTAAGGTTAAGTTTGATGTTGGAAGATTTAGCCTTTGATTTTAACTTGGAAGCCACCATTTTTTATTATGTCAAATTCTTTTCCAACTTGAATTCTCACTTTTCCTACACCAAAGTCTACATTCATTTTTGCTCTTTCCACAACATATGATGAACATCATCAACCTAGATGAGATACTAGCCATTCAACTTGAATAAATCATTACCATCCAATTTGATTAAATCCTAGCCATTGGATTGAGTGTGATTAAGTCACCACCATTTAATTTGCATATATAAACAAAAAGATGTGCAATTTTTTTCATTTTTGCAAAAACTATCACAAAAATGTAACTCTAGAGAAAACACTCTAAATTTTAGCTATACTCTTAGAAGTACAAATTAAGGCTTTCCAAGGTAGGGAATCATGCTCATCTCCTTCCTTCTTTGTTTTAAGCATGTACGTGGTAGATTAGTTACAAAAAATTTCTCTTTTCTTTCACTTGTATGGATTGGCATAAGAAAAAAAATTATGAGATTTTGTTTTGCATATTGATTGATAACATATAAAATTTGGACTTGGGAACACAATGTTTAACAAGTGAAAATAAGCAAGAAAAGCTTGAAGCTCATCTAAAGGAAACATAAGAGCAAGGTTTCAGCATCTCTTTGATTGGGTATAAAGGATTTTTTCAAAATTTATTTGATATTATTTAAGGTTATTTGGGATGGAGAATAGTGATTTGAAAGTGTCAAATTGAATTATAGAAGCTTATTTCAACACTTGAAATTTTAAGACATAACTAAGGTTAAAAGAGGAAGTTCAAGATCTAATAATTGTTTTCCATGTTTAATTGATGGTATAGGATTTTTAACATGCTAATTTCACAATTCTATGATCAATTTGAAGATTGGATGAGGAATTAATGATTTTCCCAAATTCTAGAGTTTATGGACAAATTGGGGATTTTGAGAACTAAACTTGAATTCATGGAATTGAAAGGGGAATTAAGCTTAAGAATAGTGCAACATGATTTCTATAATGTTAATTTCAAATTTTAATTAATAGAAATGGTTTTCCCCAAATTTAATGAACTAAGTTTAATTATGGAATTAGAATGTGAAAGTAGAATTAGTTCCATTGAATATTAGAAATTATTTAGATTGGTTTTAATTGAGTAATATGAAGTTGAAATGTGAAATTGAGAGGAAAGGAATTATCTTAAGTTAAGTGAATACATTTGGCTATTTGGAAAACAATTAAAGAAAGTGTTAAAATTAGTAACAATTATATGTATAGTGTGTCTTGACCTTAAAAGTAATAAGTTAGTACTACAATGAGGAAAATAAAAGTGTTAACAAATTAAGCTAAATTTTGACCAATAAAGTAACAAAGTGTGAACCCTTTATTCTGCACCTCTCATAATTATAGACCATTCAGTTAGGAAAGAAATCAATCAAGACTCTTGAATCATCATCAAAACATCTAGGACTCAACAACGAGTGCAACGCAATTGGAATTATGGAAAATAGATGAGAAATGAGGGAGAATGGGTGAACATGGGTAGAACAGGCGAATTACAGCCTGTTGCCGCATAGCCCTACAGCATTACCACAAAGTCTCTTGAGGTACCACAAAGCACTTTGCGACACTGCCGCAGAGACCTCTACAGTGCCACAGAGGCTTGTGCAGCATCAGTGGCATGTTCTTGCTCCCATATTGGAAATTTCAACCTCTATACTTCATTCTTCCCCCTATATATAGAGGTGGTCTCTCTACTCTTAAGAAATAGACTTGGAGGTTTAAAAAGCACTAACTTTAAGTAAATTGCTTTGCTTTTGCTCCTTGTTTTGCAAAGCACGTTGAGTGGTTTCTGTTTGATTCCTACTCGACTAGTTTAAGGCTTTTCGCCCACCTGTTCGAGGCAAGCTTATTGCCCAAGGCTCATGTCTATCGTGTGGAGAAGGTAAAGTTGCATTCTGGTGGTCCAAAGCTTGTGTCTCTTGTGTGGAGAAGGTGGAATTGTGATCTAGTTGTCCGCTCCATTCACCCTATGTCCCCAAGCCGCGAAAGTGTAAGATAATCTACTTTTCCTTTCTATTTGGTTATTGTCTCTTTTAGTTAGTTGATTAAGTTGATTCATCTAGGTTGCTAACTAATCAACTCGGTAATCAATTAAATTAATTAATTAATTCAACCCTCTTTTAATCAATCAATCAAAACATGATAAAGTGGCTAAGTTAAACTAACGTCTTCGCAAGAAGGGAGAACTGCATGGGTTCTGATTCCTATTCCAAGGGATACATAAGCATGCTTGGTTCAGGCATTGAATCCAATTAAATTTAATCAACTATTCCCCTATCACCTTCTTCACTTACTTTTGTGTTTGTTTCTTTGCTTTATTATTAAGATTAGTTTGGGAAATATGTGACTTTCTTATAACCCATAAGGGCTAGAGGAGGTATCCCCTATGTTTGAGATTTTATTTGTAATGTTAATTTTATTTTGGACTATTACTTGTATTTATTATTAGAATCAATGGTCATACATATTATAAATTGTCCATGACTATTACTTGTATTTATTATTGGAATCAATGGTCATACATATTATAAATTGTCCATGCATCTTAAATTATTGATGAAATATATTTTAAGTTACTTTTATATTAGTTGGCCAAATATTTTTTATTAAATTGAAAACATAGTCCCCGAATCCTCTTTGGTTTCGAGGCTAGTGATCTTTTTCCTTTAGGTAATGATGGGAGTCAAATGGGTTTTTTTCCTTATATTTTCCCAAATAAAAATAAATTAAGGTTGCAACTCTAAAAAGATTTTCAAAGATAAGCTCGAGGGCTTCCTCATGAGTTCTTTCCTAAATGAGCATTTTGATTCCCTTTAGCAGATCGGACTGATGCTCGGGTGAGGCCTCACATAAAGAAGTAACATAATAAAGAAGTGATTAATGTGTAATTGAAATGCAAATGTGTAGAATCTAAAGACAAGGACAAGAGCATTGTCCAAGAGTGTAGGGAGCACCACTAGCATCAAAGTTAAATGTAAATAGGAGCAAAGGAATCCAAGGTGAGTACTTAATAATATAATATGACATGTGCCATATTCTATGAACCATTGTTAATGAAACCATTTTCATTAAATACTCCAATTCCATGTTTATCATGAATTGCCTATTGAATATTGAGCCATTAAATATGATCTATCTTTATAGCATTTGGCCATTATGAACCCTTTCATATTATTTTCACAATATGACCATTGATGAGAACTATTTTTGTATTGGCATATTCCCTATCGAACCCCCACTATGAATATCATATGAACCTTTCTATTCATGCCTATTGATGAGCATAAATTCCCTTCTAATATGGGGTAATACATCGGACCTTGTGTACTTGATATAAGCCTATGGGTAGGGTAAGAGTACACAACCTTTGTTAGGGGAGAATGCCTAACTATAAGACCTAATCAGAAATCTACAGCATATTGGATCTTAACCATGAAAATTCTACACAAAACTCTCTCTCACCTGTTTGTGAGGGTGGCTGCTAAAAACCCAGGAAAGAGCTCCTTTTTTGATGTAGATTATGTCCTTTTATAGTTCTTTAAGGCTTATTGGGGTTTGAATAGGTGTCAAGCATGGATTGGCCAAAATTTTCCATGTAAGCATAGCTAGGCTAGGTGCTAAGATACAATATCTAGATTATGAGCCAATTTTGGGTTAGAAATAGAAGGAATTAAAATTTTTAGTTTGCATAAAAATTGTAGCTCTTTCTCTTAGCTTTCCAACAATACTTGAATCACCTCAATTAGACCTTTATAGCTCAAGTTATGCTTAAAATACTATAAGGTGCTCAAAGCTATAATTATTTAATTGACTACACTTTACCCCTTGTTTTTAATGTATTTTGTCCTTAAATTGAGTTTGATTTGTTTGTTTAGTACTTTTCTAGAGTTCTTTTAGTTAACCCAGTGATAAATGATGCCATGAACCAAATGTGACTCAGAATGGTGAGAGATCCAAGCCAAAATGCTAACTTTTGGAAAAAGATGGGTAGACACCACTAAATCCTAGTTAGGATTCCACCCGTGTGGGCAGGCACCACTGAAATCCTAGTAAAGACCATTGAAATCCTAGTTGGGATTCCACCTATGTGATAAGAGCAAATTAGAAATACATCAAGTAGCCTCCCACGGATGGAGGCACCACTGAGATTTCACCCATGGACCCCTAACGTCATTGGCACTACTAAAATCCTAGCCATGGCTCCAGTGGTGTGAGGTTAAATTCCAGCAATATAAATCATATTAGATAGCATTTTAAGGGGGAGCCACCACAGAGCAAAAATAGAGATTTAAGAGGGTTGGCTAAGCCCTAGAGTCATTAAAAAGGCTTAAGGGCTAGAGATATTGAGGGCTTAATCGAATCAAAGACCAAGATCCAAGTGGATGTGGAATATTGAAGAGAAGATTTCGAAGAACATCTTCAAGATCTGTTTGAGATTTCTTCTTTTTTTATTTTCTGCATCTTTATTCTTCAATTTAATATGAACTAATTCTATTTGTAATGAACCCTAGTTTTAATTGTATAGATTGAAGGTTTTAAACTTAATCAATTCATCTTTGGTTGTTTTATTTTCATGATAAATCTTATTATTCCAATTAGCAATTGTTAGCTTGTTGATTGGATATTATTTCTATATTGGACGAGTAAAGATACCCTGGTATAGATAGATCACTTATGGGAATAGAGAGTTGATTGGGGTGCTAGAGATAGACCTACAAGACTTCTTTGGATGTTAATCTTTCGAACTTAATGCTGCTCCTATTTGATTATAGGTTGAGAAGAGATTCCCCTATAATACTTAGAAAGTTAAGGATTTAATCGCTTAAGAAAGGTTTTTATCTAATTTAGTGAGAGTCCAACTCAATCCATCATTTGATATGCATGACAAACTAGAGGGATTTATATTTAGATTAGCATTGCCTAGATTATTTCCATCAGTATTATTTACTTGCTTTCTTAGGTTAGCTTAATTAATTTAGCTTCATTTAATGAATCTACATTTTGATCAGCTAGGCAATAGTCAAAGTTTACGCTAGTACTTATACACTATCCTCATGGAGATGATACTCATATTCACTACTTTATTACTTAATAATGACCTGTGCACTCGTGGTTTGTTAGTGTGGTTTCAGCACATCACTAACTATAAGACCTTATCAGTTTTACATAAAATGATACATGTGAGTAAGCAAGCTTAGGCCATCACTCTTGAATTTATATATATGGGAAGCATTCTGCTTCTAACAAAATTCTATTTTTGCTAAAGATGTTGTTTCCATTTTAAATGAGAAATTGAATCGTAATGACAATTTTGATTAACATTACTCCATTGTTATAATGAGCTCATCCTAATAAGGACTAATATACTTACCCAATATTATAATATTTATACTCACTAAGCTTTGTCTCATTCCTTGTTTGTTTAAATTTTTCAAGTAAGGTTGATGAGTCAACAAGGTAAATTCCAAGCCTTATTCTTCCGCTCAGAAGTTGCTCTGCTAATTTCAAGTGTTGTGAATCTTGGTTATATGACTATGAACACCTTTGTTTTAGAGCTCTATGGTTATCAAAGGTTTAGCACTAAAATGTTATTGGGTTTATATGTATTGTAAATTGTGTTGTAATGGCTATTATAATAGTGTAGTAAGTAGTGAACATTTGGATAATAACATGAAATACAAATTTGGAAATTATACGAGTTGAGGATGTAAATGGTATTAGTAAGTATTTGGTAATATGTAGAATGATAAACTAGTAATTGGCAATAAGGAAAGGTAATTAGGTTCTAATCTTGGGATAAGGTTCAATTTTATAAATGGTAAAGAATTGTAAGTTAAACGGGGTTCTACAGGTTTAGGTGACTTTATGTCTCCCTATGCCGTAGGACCATCACGGCTTAATAAGTGGGTTGTGACATATATGATTTTTGATTCCTATTTGGAGATATAGGATTTGCCAAATTAATGAGATTATTGGCTAAAGACCAAATTATTATGGTAGCTATATAATTAAATAAGTTATTAATCTTATTATTTTCTATATTTTTATAATATGAAATTGGCAAATCCACTTGCAAGCCTAAATATACGGACTAGTTTGATAACCTTAAAATGGTCCTTGCATTCGAGTATACATTCAACCAACTAACACAAGATGTGTATTACAAAGGTTTTAGATTTGAGAAATGAAATTGCAAGAGTTTGGATACTTGATAAACTATTCTTTTATGTCTAATGCCTTTGGAGGGATATTTACAATTTACATCCTCTAAAGAGCCATTACAAATAAGTACAAAGGACAAAAACTCAATTCCAAAGAATCTTGCAAAAAGTTATCTATTAAGGGCAGAATCATGGTTGCAAAAGCCAAATTGAGGTCATGATATTCATACCTCCAACAGCTAGTGACACGTGGTGTCTAATCATTAGAAGCTTGACTCTCTATTAGAGATGTTCCCTATCATATGCAAATCTCACTGTCACGAATCCTATTTCACATCCAGTATTGTAGTCATGATCTAGGTCATGAAACCCACTATCTCTTAATGCCAAATTACTTTAATTACCTTAAATTAATTCTTGGTCCTGATTCTTGATTCATAGTTGTGATTTATGGTTGCGCCCTCAAATTAGAGGGCTGAATCATATCTTTATAAATTTTTTAATTTCTTTTGATTGCAACATTTCCAAAGTTTTTATCCTATAAAGAAAGTACTTAAAACATAAATTAGACCACGTTATTTGATTGTCAAGATCAAAATGGAGATTGACTAAGTTGTGAACTAATTTAGGTCAACAATCTCCCCTTTTTTTATTTTGACAATCAAATTGAATTTAAATAAAAAATTTTTTATCTCCCCTTTAATATATGAGCTTCTTAAGAGAAATTTAAGATCAATTTAAACTATATGTTCAATTTAAACTCATCATCTTAAAAGTAATTTGCAATTAAATTAGATTTCATAAACTTGGCATGCAAATTTTTGTTTATGTTCTTGTCTCCCCCTTTGGCAATATCAAAAAGAATTATGCACATAAAGATATAAGAAAGAACATAGAAGTAAAACAACTCATATAAGAAAAAATAGAACAATTATTGCATTCATTAAGATAAAAGTTGCAAATGTACAATATTTTGCATTGAATGCCAAAATATGAATGCATAAAATAAGAAGAATTTAAAAAAACAAAGAAAAGAAAACCACAAATTCAAAGAAAAAAAGAAGGAAAGATGGGAAGTTCTACTCCTAGGACTCAATATTGTCTTCACTCTCATTAGACTTGTAATCTTCTAGATGGCCTTGTGGGAGTCCTAACTTCCTTAAATTTCATGAATATCATGATGAAGATGGTCAAGGAGACTCAACTTCCTCATGATTTTGGAAAACATTTCATCAACATTTGAGGAGGTAGGAGGACTAGGAACTTGTAGAGGGAGTTCTTATGGTGCTTGTTCTTCTTCTTTTCTTGGTTGGCTAGGCTGACCTATAGCCACCTTTAGTCTCTTCCTTGCTTTCTCTTAGACACCTCTTTCACTAGAGAGATACTCATACTCACCATCTTTTTCTCTAATGGCTTTAGAGTGGAGCATATAATGGGTATCAATCATGCTAGAGGTTCTTTTAAGGTGATTTTTAAGGAGGGCTTTATAGGTAGAGCACCCACATGTTTGGCAATCATTGTGATTTTAGAGGAGAGAAGAATGGTGCCCTTATTGGATTGGGTTAGATGAATCAATTGGTCAATTAGAAACTTCACACTTTGGATGGCTTTTCCTTTGATTAAGCCATAAGGGAAAAAGAGGTCCTTTTGAGGGACCTTATCATTGCCATCTCCCTAGCATTTATGGAAAGGGTGACAATTTAATGGAGCAACCAAAAGGGGAGGGTTTTTATATGTTTGGTAAGGGAATTTTTGGAATCAAACCTTGTTTTGATGGAGATTTCTCTCTAAAAATGAGTAGACTCTAAGTCTAAATCATTAATTGTGTATGCTCCTATGGTTTGAAAGCCAAAAATTTTAGCCACCTCACTCAATTTTAGTCTATAAAGCTACCCAAAGAAACTGAAATTAATGCTATAGTGTCAAAGAGTGACACTCAATCTCTTATGAACCACCAAGTGGCTAAGAACTCTCTTATGTGTTCCTCAAAGCTATCCTTCTCTACAAACACAAACTTCTACCATTATAAGTTGTTAAGATAAGCAAGGATGGAGTCCTTAATTCCCAAGGCCTTCAAACTTACTAAATTGGGTACTTTGTTTAGAAGGATGATTTTATCTTTCAATTTGGTATAGGTTTGTTGCTCCTCCAAAGTGACACCTCTCATTAATTCGAGAGGTGAAGGTTGGGGTTGGGAGGTTTAGGATTTCTTACCCTTCCTACATTGTCTCTTTAAGGCCACTTGAGAGTAAAAAAAATGAATTTAAAAGAAAAAAGGAGAAAATATGAGGAGAATGTAAGGAAGTAGAGAGAAATGGAGAGAGCAGGACTTAGAATTGCTTTAGAATTAAAGAAAGATTTTGTAAAATAGTGTTTTAGGCAAAAAGGGGTATTTATAGACTTAAAACAACCAAAAAATAGTCATAAAATAGTTAGTTTTGAGAATTAAGCCATTTAACAATAGCTAGTTTTTTCTATCATGCATAGCAATCATGCCCGTGAATAATAAGTCACAACCGCAATTTTTAAAAATTTCAAAAATCACATCCGAGCACTCATATAGCTTTGGTAAATTACAAAATAAGCAAAAGGTAAAGAAAATTCAAATATTGCAACCACAAAGAAGAAATAGCAACCATGACTTAGGAGATAGCCAAAAACTTTGAAGGAAAATCAAGTGAATTCTATACAATGCATTTGGCACTTCATTTGCAAGATCAAAATAGATTGAAATAGTTAACTATACCATATAAGCATACAAATTTCATGGAAATATAAACTAAACACCAATCATTCTTAATTATCAATGCAAAATTCAACAAGCATTTAAGTCAATCCATCAATAGTTTCAATCATATTTGCATTTAATGAAAGAGATATTTTCAATTAGGGATCTAAAATTCTCACCAATGTTGCAATGTCAATTGTCTTACCCTTGGCATTGTTTGCAAGTATGGTACCCTATAAATTCTTTCTTTAGACTTTTATTCCCAATTATGTGTCTTGAGCATCCACTATCTTTATATCATTGACTTTTCATTTTTAGTGGATTTGACACACCTACAAGAAAAAGCAATTCATTTTTACTTTGATACCCAAGCATATTTGGGTCAATGGGGGTTAGCATTGGAACGATCGTCAAGCTTTAATTGAGCCTTCTTTATGTAACAAAACATGTTAATATGACCATTTTTCATATAATAATGGCACTTATTTTTTACTTGAAAATCTTATTAGGCTTAGGCATTTTGTTATAAAACTTTGGCGTTTTCACACCATTATTACAAGAATGTATACAAGAGCAAGTGTTATGTTGTGATTGTGGGTGCCTTTGAGCATGCCTCTTTTGATACATGAATATACGATTAGTTCTTTAAGGCTTAGGTCTTGAGTCTTGTGCACTGTTTTTTATCCTTTTAGGATTAGGAGGTTTGGTGTGTGCTCTAACCTTCTTGAGGAATACCTCAATACTAGATATTTGAAGAGTAAAGGTTTTGACAAATGATGGAGGAGAGGATGTAAAAGTTCATGAACTATCAAAGCCAAGACCATGCCTCACTAAAGATGGTCTTTGAGATATAATTAGTGTATCCAAAGCTTCCTTCCCTTTATGAAATTAGAAATTGAGGCTCTTAATTCTTCAACTTCTAAGTTTAAAGAATCATTTTCTTTATTCAAAACTTCAAATGAGGAGGTTTTTATGGAAATTTCTTCCAATGAGTCTTTAAGACTAACATTGGATGTTTTTAAGCTTAAAACAAGTTTTTCCAATTCTTTGAAATTATTTTTAAGTTATGAACATTTGTCTTTATAAATTTCATTTTAGAAAGATATTTTTGGCAATTTAAGACCATAGCTTTCATAAGTTCATCCTCATCATCCACTTCATGCAAATTAGCACAATCATCATTGCAAGAGTGAGATGTGGAGCAAACAATATTATCATCATTAAAATGAGAAGTGGAACATACCTCATTTGTAGGTTCCTTCAAGGCCATGAAGCAAAGGTTGGCTACATCCTCATTCTATTCTTCACTTGAAGAGTTAGCCTTTAGTCCTTGTTTTTTCTCTTTGTCACATTTCTTCTTTTTCTTATTCTTGGCATAATTACGTTTCAAATGGCCTTGCTTTCCACATCCAAATCAAGTTACTTCATTCTTCTTCTTTTTCATGCATTTGATGATCTCTTTCATTCTTCTAATGTTTCTTTTTAGTGCCTCATCTTCCTCATCATTTAAGGAGTCACTTGAATGACTCTCATTATCAATTTTATCTTTTAAGTACTTGAGAGCTAGTGCTTTCTTTTTCTCCAATTGAGCCTCCTCCTTCTCAATGGTCACCTCATAGGTGAGAAGTTTAACAATGAGAACATTGGTGGAGATCTTACCAAGGTCTTCTTTAACCTCTTCAATATCGGGCACTCTAGCTTCCTAATGTTTCTTTGGAAGAACTTTGAGGATCTTGTGATTGACATCTACCAAAGAGTAAACTTTTCCAAGTTTCTTTGGATTGTTGACTGTGGCAAGAAGTCTATATGTCATTTTGTGACACTTTTATTAGGCTTCATTATGAATAGCTCATACTCATTTGTGACCAATTAAACCTTATTAGGCTTGACTTGCTTAGTCCCTTCATGATAGTTTTCAAGAGCTTTCCAAATGCCATAAGCACTTCTATAATGTTAAATTCTTCCACACTCATCCCTTTATAGAGAACTAAGAAGTATAGCCATTACTCTTTTGTTCTTCCTATTTTCCTTTCTTTGAGCTTGAATTCATTCCTTTCTAGGAATTTTTTTTTTAATGTCATTAACCACTTTTGTTGAAGGCTTCCATTCTTCTAGGACACTATCCCATAAGTCTATGAGGTTATTATCAAGATACAGCTCCATCCTAACTTCCAATGTGTATAATCGGTACTGTCAAAGTATGGTTTGAGATGGTGCAACCCTTCATTGGCCATCTTGATCTTTTCTCACATAATTAAGCTTGTAGAATAAGACCAAAGCTATGATACCACTTGTTTGCCCTTGTGCACCAAGAAGGAGGTTAAATTAGTGGGAAATTGAAAATTTCAGTTTAATGGAAAGGGATAGGGAAAGAAAGAAAGAAAGACATAAGCAATTTATAGTGGTTCGAATTATAACCAGTCCTAAATCCACTTCCTAATCCATAATTGTGTATTTCCACTATCTATAGAGTTTTATCAAGTTTACTCCCAACTTAGTGTTTTGGCTCACTTCAAACCTTACAAGAGTTTTCCCAATACTCACTCTTAAACCTGAAAAAAGTTTTGAGAAGACTAAATCTAAATCCCAACCAAGTGTTTTACAAAGACTTACACTCAAACCTAAACAAAAGTTTTTTAAGGCTCACTCTTTAACCTATACAAATGTTTTAATGGCTAACACTTAACTAACTAACATAAGATGTGTATTACAAAGGTTTTAGGTTTGAGAAATGAAATTGTAAGAGCTTGGACATAAATTAGTCTCTTTTGTATAAGGCCTTTGGAGGGGGTATTTATAACTTACATCTTCCAAAGAGCTATTACAAAAGGTACAAAGGACAAAAATTGAATTCCAAAGCAGCTTACAAAAAATCATTTATCAGAGGCAGAATCACGATCGTGAAAACCAAATTGCGGTCATAATATTCATATCTCCAATTGCTGGTGACACTTAGTGTCACTATCCATTACAGATGTTCCCTGTTAGGTGCAAAATTCGTGATCACGAATCCTGCTTCACGTCTAGTATTTCCATTGCAATCTAAGTCATGAAACCCATTGTCCCTCAAGGCCAAATTGCTTCGATTGCCTTAAATTAATTCTTGGTCATAATCAATAGGGTCGATATTGTGATTCTTGATTCGCGGTCCCAATCTATGGTTATGCCTATAAATTAAAGGGCTAAATCATATCTTCAAGAATTTCTTAAGTTCTTTTGATTGCAACCTTTCCAAATTTTTCGCCCTACAAAGACAACACTTAAAAAACAAATTAGATCATTTTAATTTGATTGTCAAGATCAAAATAGAGATTGACTAAATTGTGAACTGACTTAGGTCAATATATTGGAAATGTTTCAGTCATCTTTGGTGAGTTTAGAATTGATTTTGGAAGTGCTAAAACAAGAGTTCATAGCTACTCCCTTATTAGAACTATCTACTTATTGGATAGTTTTGATTAGTATGAACCTGTAGATTTATTAGATTTAGGACCTGAAAATGATTCCAAATACAAAGTGGTTCTAGTAATTTTTTTAAATATGGTTAGGTAATTTTTAAGAGACTGATAAATCTTTAGGTTTACTAATTTTGAGGTCGATCCAGCATAAGGAACACAACTTTCAATCAAAAATAGTCGATATAGGTGTTTACATATAAAGAAGAATCTCCTAGATTTGAATTATGGACTAAAATGGGATTGAAAATGCATTTTTTAATAGGATAATTTTAGAACACATTTTACTGCATTAGTGACTCAAACTCTCGATGCAATGCTCTTGGACATGAAATTCTGTGTACTAGAGCATATCTTTTTCTATGACCTTCATGGGTCTATGAGGATGTGGCAGCTTCCTGATGTTGTTTATCTGAGTACACACCCATCCCTAATGACATTGAGGTAGGACTTTCTTTATATGTCACATCCCATCTTCAGAGATATGATGGTCTTAGAACATGGGGACACATAAGGTCACCCACGTCTGTAGAACCCACTCATACATATACAAATATTGCCTAAGATCATACCAAACCTCATGCATTAACTTAATTAAACCATTTGTAAGAAAATCTTAAGTTGTGGATGAGTAGTTAAAATATACCTTAAATATAATCCATAAGGAAATAACATTTAAAACTCTAAATAATTTATCAAATGAATAATACTTCAAAATAAAACTCCCAAAATAAGGACTCCTGGAGCATCTATAGATTCATCATCTTATAGCATGGTAATAAACTTTGACAAGGAAATTTCCCAAGCGGAGTAGGTTGCTTAAGCGATGACCTTGTTTCCTCATAATGCTCACCTAGAATCACATAAAGAAAAAGGGTAAGATAGATTATCTCAATGAGTAAACAATATAACTTATATAATAACACATATCCCTTAGAAAGGGCTCACAGCTTATAACTCATAGATCATGATTTATAATTCATGACTTATAGTTTGTAATTTAATAAGGTTCGCAGAAATCACACTTATTACTTATGAGTGAAGACCCTACTCAATTCACTTGTGAGTGAAGACCCTGTTCAATTCACTCAAGGGAAAGGTGGCATCATACCAAATTCCAACTCCCAATCTGTAACTTGTAAAGAGTCGTGAGACTAATTAGGCCTCATGGCTAGAACCGCTCCTTCTAGCTGAGGTGGATACTATGCCCCCTATCCA
Source organism: Reutealis trisperma (assembly GCA_947687605.1). Taxonomy (NCBI): domain Eukaryota; kingdom Viridiplantae; phylum Streptophyta; class Magnoliopsida; order Malpighiales; family Euphorbiaceae; genus Reutealis; species Reutealis trisperma. The sequence goes on along the minus strand of CANTUT010001308.1, from coordinate 141,395 downwards.
TTGGGTTAAGACCATGTGCACAAATTCCAATGAGTACCCGCATTGGCACGAGAATTTTTGCATAATGTACTATAGCTAGAGCTAAGGGTAATCACTTATACAATAACACTTAAGAAAGCAATAACATATAGCATAATAGCAATAGCAATTTAACTTATTGAATAAAAGATAAATAATAATTTGATTCTACAAAGAAAGTAAGGTATAGCCACAATCACAATGGTTCTTTCTTGTCATGGAATAAACAATAATAGTTTCAAACCAATTGTCCTTTAGCAAACCAAGCTTAACATAGAAATCTTATAGTTGCATTTGAAAATAGAAAAGAACTTGGGTTTCAAGAATCTTAAAGGTTCATATAACAAGATAGCTTGTACTTGTAACATGAACATAATGTTTACTCACCTTATGGTTCCTTTGCTCCTAGTACTTGCAGCCCTTGAACCTCTAATACTTCTTAAGCTCTAACATAACATTATAATTCAATACTTAGCATTTACTTAATCATCATGCTATCCTATCCCATAACTACCCCATGCACATATAACATTCACATACACTTGGAGTTGCACATAGAAGTGCACTCATCACTTGCACATAACATGTTGACCATTAAAGTCTTGCACACTTAGCCTTTATAAGCCTACACGAAAACATATTATAACTCATACCAAGAATTTTCTAAAGTCAAATACAATATATCATGATCTTAATATCAATTCAATCTAACATTCAACTTAGTACACTTTCACTTTCCATTTATGTCAACTTTAACAAGTAACCTTTCATTATCCATTATCTCCTATGATAAATTCACACAATCAATCTCATTATCCATTTAAGATCATTAGCTCATTATTAATTCATCAGAAAACTTATTTCCCATATCACTTAATCATATAAACATATTAATCACATCATAGAAATAGGGTTAGGAAACCTTAAGTATACCTAATTGTCTCTAGACTTGTCTAGAGCCATTCCTTCAATCTACATATAATTTAATTATTTATCATTCATATATACATGTCAATAATTATTAAAATATATCATATAAAAATTATAGGCATTGGGGTTAAATTCCCAATGTAGGCTAAATATATCTAACAAAGAAAAACATGAATTTTTCTTACTTTCACACTTTCCGTTCATTACAGTAATATGCAAAAACATGGTTTAAACCAAAAATTTTCATGTAATCATAACAAAAATTATTTTAGAATACTTTAATGCACAAATTGGCAGCCATGTATTTATATATGCATGCAAATTTTTTAACTTTAGGTTTTTGATTGAAAACCATGAATCTTCCTCTTTTTCGATATTTTTTGGTCATTACAGTAATATATAAACACATGATTTAAACCATTATTCTTCATCTAAACATAACAAAAATTAGTTTATAATTCAAATTTACACAAATTAGCAGCCATAGGTCATCCATATGCATGAAAATTCCAAATTTAGGGTTTAGAGTGAAAATCATGAGTTTTCTTGCTTTTTAGATGTTTTTCGATCATTACAGTAATATACAGAAATATGATTTAAATTAATATTTTCATCTAAATACAACAAAAATCCATTTAGAACATAATAGAACACAAATCGGCTGCCCTCCTTTTTATGCATGAAAATTCCAAACTTTCAGTTTTAGGGTTCACCTTTGGAGGATTCGCGTAGAAAGATTTGTGTTTTCTATAGAAAAATCGATTTCTCTCTCAAAAATTCACCTAGGCCAAATTCAATCAATAGAAATCAGTAAATAATTAGTTCAAAATAATTTTCTCATAATTAGTTTCAAAAAAATTAAATAGCAAACTGAAAGGAAAGGAAAAGCTTACGAAACGGTCGCGAAATCGCAAGGTTTGAAGGCACCTTGTGAATTTCGGTTGAGAGAATATTTTTTGGCAAAATTTTCAGCAGAAAATATAATGGAATGACTGAATGGTGGCTACTACAAGGGGCTGGCTGAATTTTTCTTTTTATATCTAGGGTTTTGGCAATTTCCAAGATTACCCTTAATGAACTAGGTGATGAGTGTTTTGGTATAGTGGGCTTTTAGAAAATTGGGCCTTTTATTTAATTTGTGGGTTGATTATTGGTAATTAAAAATAAAATATTTTTCTTATTATTTTCATTAAAATTTCCCCCAAAATATATATTTAAAAGTATTTTAAAAATGCTCATAAAAATTATTTTATGCTTAAAAATTGTTTTGTGCATGAAAATTCAATTTATGTGAAATAAATTATTTTATGCTCATGCACTTCATATAAATCACTTATTTCATAATAATAATTCATATTATGCACATTAAAACTAATCTAATATGCCAAAGACTCATCAATCACATAACATGTGAATTTTCATAATAGCACACATTTTGTCATAATAGCTCTAAATTCAAGAAATTTATTCACGAAACTCCTAGGGTAGGTGTGGGTTTGTCACATCCCAATTTCAGAGATATGACAATCCTAGAATATGAAGAGACATAAGTCACCTATGCCCATAGAACCCACGCATACATATGCAAAAATTGCCTAAGATCATACCAAACCTCATACATTAACTTAATAAAACCTTTTATAAAGGAAAAACCTTAAGTTGCGAAAGCTAAAAATATACTTTAATACAATACATGGGAAAATGATAATAAGACTCCAAATAAAGTTACCGACATAATATTCTAAAATAAAGTTTCCATAATAACTCTTGGAGCATCCAAAGACTCATCATAGCATGGTATTATTATAACTTTGACAAGGGAATTTCCCAAATGGAGTAGCTAGCTTGAGCAATCACTTTGCCTCCTCATAATACTCACCTGGAACCACACAAGAAAAAGGAGTGAGATAGATTATCTCAATGAGTAAACAATACGACTTATACAATAACATATATCCCTTAGAAGATTTCATAGCTCATCGTTCAAAATTTATGATTCATAGTTCATGGCTTGTGATTTAACAAGGTTTACAAAAATCAACTTATAACTAATAACATATAGAGTGAAGGCTACTTCCTTGTCCACTCATAACATAATGTAACAACTCACACCTACCCTAGAAATTTTTATGACAATTTGCTTGATTTAGAACTATTAAGGTTAAGTGTGTGCTTTTATGGGAATTTATATTCTATGTGATTGATGAGTATGTGGCATATTAAATTAATTTTTAATATCCATAATATGAGTTATTATTGTGAAATAAATGATTTATATGAAGTACATTAGCATAAAATAAATTATTTTAAATAAAATGAATTTTCATGCATAAAGGCAATTTTTAAGCATAAAATGATTTTTTGAGTATTTTAAAATAATTTTTAAATAAATTCTAGGGGGAAATTTTAATGAAAATAATAAGAAAAATATTTTTATTTTAATTACTTATAATCAGCCCCTAATTTAAATAAAAAGCCCAAATACCTAAAAGCTCACTACTCAAAAATACTCCTAACCTAGCTCATTAAGGGTATTAGTGGAAATTACCCAAAATCCTACCTTTAAATATTAAAATTTCAGCCATCCCTAATGTTCCAATAGCCATCACTCTAATTTTCTGTATTTTGATGGAAAAATTCTCTCAAAATAATTCTCTCTACCAAAATTAAGAAAACACCCTTTAATTTCGCGATTTCTTGACCGTAATCATAAGTTTTTCTTCTCTTTCAATTCCTTAACTAATTTCTATGAATTAAATTATGAGAAAATTATTTTGAACTAGTTAATTACTGATTTTTACAGATTTAATGCAGCTTGGGTGAATTTTTGAAAGAGAAATTTAATTCTCTACTGAAAATACAAATCTTTTCGCGCGATTTCTCTAAAAGTGAATCCTATAACTTAAAATTAAAATTTTTATCCATAAACACAACGGGGGGGGGGGGGGGGGGGGGGGGGGGAGGCGCGGGGGGCGGGTGGGGGGTGTTTGATTCCTATATGAATGATTTATAAAATGATTTTTGATGTGTTTTGATAAAAAAAATATTGGATTAAACTATATTTTTGCATATTTCTGTAATGACCGAAAAGTTTCAGAAAATAAAAGAATTCAAGGTTTTGTGCCAGAACTTAGAAGTTAGAAAATTCTATCATTATTTAAACATGTGGCTGCCAATTTGTATATGAAAGGATTATAATCTGATTTTTTTTTTTTGTTTGAATGAAAAATAATGATTTAAATCATGTGTTTGCATATCACTATAATGAATGGAATGCGCGGAAAGCGCGAAAACTCATGATTTTCACCCTAAGCCTCCAACTTTAGAATTTTCATGCATAAATATTGTCTATGGCTGCCAAATCATACATGAGGATGTTCTAAACTGATATTTTCTGTGATTGAATGAAAAATTATGGTTTAAACCACCTGTTTACATATTACTATAATGATCGGAAAATACCAAAAACAAAAAAACTCATGGTTTTGCATCCTGAAACCTAAAATTGGAATTTTCATGTATATGTCAGTCACATATATGGCTGCCAATTAATGTGAATTAATGTTCTAAAATAATTTTTGTTATGTTTACATGAAAAATCTTGGTTCAAACTATATTTTTACATATTACTGTAATAGACAAAAAGTAAGAAAATTTCAGTTTTCCTTTTGATGATGCATTCGACCTACTATCTGATTTTTATCCCAATGTCTATAATTTTTATGCAATGTATTTTGATGATTATTGACATGTATGTATATATAATAAATGATAAAATTTCATGCTAGTTGAAGGAATGACCCTAGACAAGCTTGGAGGCACTTTGGTATACTTAAGGTATCTTAATCTTATATTGTGATTAGAATGTGAATGTGATTGGGAAATATGGAGCTAGATGTTGTGATGACTTGATAATGAATAAATGGTCTTGAGTTGATGAGGTGATTGATTGAATGAATGGATCATAAGAGTTAAGCATGACACTTGAAAGGTTAATTGTTAAGTTGACATGTATGGAAGTGTTAAGTGAACTAAGTTGATTGTTAAAGTGAATTTATATTAAGATAATAATATTGTGCTTACCTTAGAAAGGTATTGACATGAATTATGATTTGTTTTCATATGGGCCTATAAGGGCTAAGCGTACAAGACTTGTAAGTCAAAATATTATGTGCAAGTGATGAGTGCACTTATATGTGCAACTCTAAGTGTATGTGAATGTTATATGTGCATGGGGTAGTTATGGGATAGGATAGCATCATGGTTAAATAAATACTAAGTATTGAATTAAATATTATGATAGAGCTTGAGGAGTCTTAGAAGTCCAAGGGCTATGTGAATTAGGAGTAAAGGAACCACAAGATGGGTAAACATTGTGTCCATTCTACAAGTGTGAGTAACATTATGTTATGTTACAAATATGTGATATCTTATTATGTGAGCCTTTGTGATCTTTGAAACCCAAGTTCTTTTAATCCTAAAATATGATTAAGTGATTTCTTTGTAAAACTTGGGTTGCTAAAGGACAATTGTTCGAAAAACCACTTTTGTTTATCCAATGATAATTTCTTATGATTATTACCCTAACTTATATTCTTTCTAGAACTACACTATATATTCTTGTATCTTTTGTTCAAAAAGTTAAACTGCTTTTGCTATTGTGAAACATGTTATTGTTACCTTAAATGTTATTGATATATGTGATTACCATTAGCTCTAGCTATGGTACGTTTAACCCTTTATGCAGAATCCTCATGCCGATGCAGGTAATCATCAGAACTTGTGCACATGGTCTTAACCTGATGGATAAGGGTAATGTATCCACCTCAACTAGAAAGGGGTGGTGCTAGTCGTGGGGCCTGATCACCTTCACGCCTTCTATGTGATAGGAGTTGAATTTGGTTTAAGGCCACCTCTCCTCTGTGTGTTCAAGTGATATAGCAATAGCCTTCACTCTTAATGTGTTATAAGTGTGATTTCTGCAAACTTGTTTAATTGAAAGCCTTGCTAAAATGTGAACTTGATTCATGAATTGTAAATCATGAACTATGTATATAAGCTATGAGTTTCCTTTTCAAAGGACTACGTGTTCATGTATGTGCTATATTGTTTACTCATTGAGATCATCTATCTCACCCCTTTTCATTTTTCCTTATGTGGTTCCAGGTGAGTAGTATGAGGAGGCAAGGTGATAGCTGAAGCATTCTACTCTGCTTGGGGAATTCCTTGTCCGAAGTCTTTAATAATACTATGATTTGAGGGGTTATCATTAGACGCTTCAGAAATAATTATTTTGATGATTACTTGAAATGTTTCGTTAAGATTTCAACTGGATTATAAATGCTATTTTCTTATGGATTATATGTGAAGTATCTAACTATTGTTTTCCACAACTAAAGGTTTTCACATAAATGTTTTAAATGAGTTATTGTATGAGGTTCGATACGATCCTAGGAATGATTTGTGTATGTGAAAGTGAGTTCTACGGGCGTGGGTGACCTTATGTCTCCCTATATTCTAGGACTGTCATATCTCTAAATTTGGGATGTGACATATAATACAGAGTAAAGGCTACTGCCTTGTCCAATCTTTACATAATATAGAGTGAAGAATGCTACCTTGTCCACTCGTAACATAATATAGAGTGAAGGTTGCTGCCTTGTCCACTCATTACATAATATAGAGTAAAGGCTACTGCCTTGTCCACTCGTAACATAAAGGAGAGGTAACAATAGCATTGAAAAATAAAATCACATGCAAAATGGTAGCAACAGAAGTTTAGCTTATTGAATAAAAGATACACAGCAATATGGTTCTAGAAAGATTATAAGTTGGGGCAATAATCACAAAGGTTCTTTATTATCATTGGATATTCAAAAATAGTTTTGGACCAATTGTCCTTTAACAATCTAAGCTTAATAAAGAATTTATATAGTTATAATTGGTAATAGAAAGGAACTTGGATTTCAAAAATCTCAAAGGTTCATATATTGTGATAACTCATACTTGTAACATGAACATAATGTTTACTCAGCCTGTGGTTCCTCTGCTCATAGTACTCATAGCCCTTGAACCTCTAAAACTCCTCAAGCTCTAACATAATATTTAATTCAATACTTAGTATTTATTTAGTCATCATGCTATCCTATCCCATAACTACCCCATGTACATATAATATTTATATATACTTAGAGTTACATATAGATATGCACTCATCACTTGCACATAACATATTGACTTTAAAAGTCTTGCACACTTTGCCTTTATAGGCTCATATGAAATCACATTATAACTCATATCAACACTTTTCTCAATTTAAACAAAATGTCATGATTTTAATATCAATTCACTTTAGCAATAATCTTAGTACACTTAACACTTCTATACATGTCAACTTATCAATAGCCTTTCAAGTGTCATGCTCATTTCTTAAGACCAATTCAGTCAATCAATATCTTCATCAATTCAAGATTATTAATTCACTATTAATTCCTTAAAAAACTTATTTCCATATTTCTCAATCACATTCACATTCTAATCACAACATAAGGTTAAGATACCTTAAGTATACCAAATTGCCTCTAGCCTTGTCTAGAGTCATTCCTTCAAGCAACCTACAATTTAACCATTTATCATTCATACATACGTGTCAATAATCATTAAAATAAATCACATAAAAATTATAGAAATTGGGATAAAAATCCCAACAATGGCTGAATGCACTCTCAAAGAAAAAACCTAAATTTTCTTACTTTTTGCATTTTTTGTCTATTACAGTAATATGCAGAAACATGGTTTAAACCAAGATTTTTATTTAATCAAAACAAAAATCCTTTCAAAACATAAATCCCTATGAATTGGCAGCCCTAGGTGTCCATATGCATGAAATTTTCTAACTTTAGTTTGTAGGATGAAAAACCATGAGTTTTCTTGTTTTCGGTACTTTTCGGTCATTACAACAATACGTAAACATGTGATTTAAACCATTATTTTGCATTCAATCACAACAAATATTAGTTTATAACATCAATAAATGCAAATCAGCAGCCATAGATATTTCTTATACATGAAAATTCTAAGTTTAGGGTTTAGAGTGAAAATCATGAGTTTTCTAACTTTCTGCGCTTTCCGTTCATTACAATAATATGTAGAAGTATGATTTAAATCATTATTTCCCATCCAAACATAAAAAATATCAATTTAGAATCCCAAAACACACCAATCAAAAGCCATTCAATTATGAATTCATAGAATTTTCTAACTTTCAAGTTCTAGGATGAAAACCTTGAATTTTCTTATTTTCCAAAACTTTTGAGTCATTACAATAATATGCATAAATATGATTTAATTTGATATTTTTCATCTAAACACACCAAAAATCCATTTAGAATACAAATATGTAGAAATCACCCACCCCCCCCCCCCCCCCCCCCCCCTTGTAGTGTTTATGCGTGAAAATTTCAATTTTGAGTTGTAGGATTCACCTTTGAAGAAATCTCGTAGAGAGTTTGGTGTTTTCGATAGAAAAATTGGTTTCTTTCTCACGAATTCACCTAGGCTGAATTTAATCAATAAAAATCAGTAAATATTCAATTCAAAGTAATTTTCCCATGATTATTTTCATAAAAATTAGATAGCAAATTGAAAGGAAAGGAAAAACTTACGAAACAATCGCGAAATTGCAAAGTTTGAAGGTATTTTGTGAATTTCAGTAGAGAGAATAATTTTGAGAGAATTTTTCTGTCAAAATAATGAAATAACATAATGATGGCTGTTGGAATGAAGGGCTAGCCAAAATTCATATAATATATCTAGGGTTTTGGGCAATGTCCAAGATTACCCTTAATGAGCTAAGTTAGGAGTGTTTTGGTGTAGTGGGCTTTTGAGTATTTGGGCTTTTTAATTAATTTTGGGGCTGATTATAGGTAATTGAAATAAAAATATTTTTCTTATTATTTTCTTTAAAATTTTCCCCAAAACATTTATTTAAAAATTATTTTAAAATACTCATAAAAATTATTTTATGCTTAAAAATCGCTTCATGCATGAAAATTCAATTTATGTAAAATAAATATTTTTATACTTATGCATTTCATATAAATCACTTATTTCACAATAAATATTCATTTTATGCATATTAGAATTAATCTAACATGCCACATACTCATCAATCACACCACACACGATTTTCATAAAAGCACATATTTTGGTATAATAGCTCTAAATTCAAGAAATCAATCATGAAACTCTGAGGGCAGGTGTGTGTTGTTACAAGATTATTACATTACACTTCCATTAGAAAGGATCCTTAGGTAGGTGTTTCATTGCATTTGCTTGGAAAAGATTTGAAGCATTTTGATGCTTACCTCTTTTTTATATAGATATCTAGGGAGTTTACTTAGTGCAATTACCTCATCTCCTATAGGATGAAGAATGCCCTTTTTGATTTATTCACAAGTGCCCACTCGTCAGTGTCGCGTTGGCCAGGTGAGGAGGTGGCAATCTTTAGATGATTGTATCTTTATATCCTTCGCTGGCTATAGCACTGTCTATATGACTGTATTATTACTGTTATGCACAGATATTATGCTTGTTGCATTATACATGTTTGGTGATCGTTATGATGATGCATGCTTATATATGCATGATTTCACTATATGGCTCTTTCAATGCTTTTACTCCCTTATGTGAATGTATGTTGTAACAAAAAATAATATATGCCTTGGATATATATTTTGAATGGAAATTATGTCTTAGAAAAATTATATGTGTCATGTATGTAATTTTAAAAGCTTGACTTTTGGCTAAAATATTTCTCCATTCTTACTGTATGCACTCAAAATTAGCCTTGTGGAGCTCCAAAAGTATTTTGTCCTGAATTTTCTATCCTAAGGAGGAAAGAAAATAGCTTAAACTCATACTATAAGGTCTAAAATAAGGTTGTGAGGACCAAAAAGAGAAAGGGAAGCACAAAAAAAAAAAAAAAAAAAAGCTTCCAGAAGTACATTAACCACCGATCTTACTAGTGGCTCTGCTAGGAGTCTAGGTGGATCCACCGCCTTATTTGGCAGCAACTGCCAGGTGTCTCGATGGTAGCACCAAAACACCAAGTAGGTTTGTTGGATAGTTCAATGGCAAAGCCATTGTTCTATCCTTTTATGTACTTTTTGATGTTGACATTTCTTGGTTCTATAAATTAGCACCCACTTCAAGGTAGATTCCATTTTCTCTTGGTTTTCATGCCAAAAATTTGCCTAGTAAATAAATTTTACTCCCATGCCAAAAATTTGCATAGTAAATAAATTTTACTCCAATTTTCATTGCTCTACTCATTCTTCATTTATTTCTTCTGATTTCTACATTTGTGGAGTCATATTTTATCTATAAATGCATTTATGGACCAAGAAACTTGAGAAAATGGAGTGAATCAACTTAGGAAGATATGGTCTTATAGGTGATGGTGACTCTGTGGGGAGTACAAGTTGATTGGGATTTTTTCAGGGCTATTTTAGGTTCTAGGACCTAATGGCCTGTGTTTTCTGCTTTGGTTTAGTAATAAAGGAGTTATGTCCCACCTTTAAAGAGTTTAGCGCCATACTCAGCTATGACTTTGAGGTAGTTCTATCATTTTCAGTTATCATGGGCGGTGCTAGAGGATGTAGTAATGGCATCGATGGTACCTCCAGTGGACAGGCCAGCTTTTTGCTTTTTTCTATTCTCAAGTCCATTTTTGGGGATTTTGGGTCAATTTCTAGGGTATTCTAAAGTTTGAAAAATTATTGGTCTATGTTGGTGAGTTTGAAATAAATCATTAGGTAATTTGGCAATCAATTTTGAGAGAGTCTCGGTAAGTTTTGAAAAAGTGTTGTCTAGTACAGTATGTACGGTTAGGTTCAAAAAAGTGTAAGTCAATATTGGAAATATTCTTTTCATCCTTGCTAAGTTCAAAATTAATTTTGGAAGTGTTGAAATGAGGGCTCACATGGCCCACCTTTCAAATTCATAAATATGGCTTAATAAGTTTATCATAATCTTCTATAAAGATTGTTGGGATATTGTGAATAATAATTTTTTTTGACCTTTTGTTGGAGTTTATGTTTATCGTGTGGTCAATGGAAGCATAAATTCCACATTTATATATCTAATTCTAAAGTGGGATTGAATGAGGCCTTGCTCGAGCACAGTCCAATCCGCTAAGTGAGATTGAAATGCTCATTCGCGTTTGAACTCACGATGGAACCCTCACATTTAGGTTGATTGATTTTGAAAAGTCACCACCTTAATTTTATTTTTATTCGGGAAAAAGATTAAGAGAAAAATCTAAATTGACTTCAATTAATATCCCAAAGGAAAAAAGGTCACTAGCCTCAAAACGAAAGAGGATTCGAGGACTAGTTTTTCAATTTATTTTAATAAAATTAGTTTGGCAAATTTAATATAAGATGACTTAAAATAAATTTCATGAATAGACATAAGGATGATGCTTGAGCAATAATATCCATGCTATGCATGACAAATATAAAGCAATAAACAAAATAAAATCTACTTAAGAATTATTACGAACTAAAATGGATTAAAAATAAATAAAAAAGAGGATATTTTCTCTAGCCCTTATAGGTACTAGGAAAGCACACATTTCTCAACTAACTGCAAGAATCCACAAATCAAAAAAAATATTAGCACAAAAAAAATACAATTATAATAAAAAATAAAATAAAATAAAATAGAAATAATTTCATTAAAAAAAAGATAAAGAAAAAGGAAAATTATTTTAAAAAATATTTTGGAGTTGATGCCTAAAATGCTGGCATGCTTGCATATCCCTTTGCAGTTCTTCCTTCTTATAAAGGAGGAAGTTTTGAAAGAGGTTAATTTGATTTGTTAATTTAATTCAAATTTAAAATTAACAAGATTAAATCTTTTCAGTTTTAGACCTAATGAAAGATATAAAAGAGAATTCTAGATCTGATTCCAAAAATCTCAAAAGAAGGAATTATACCTTGGCTTTGCACTTTCTTTGTACAAATAGGGAAAGCCTTTTAAGCTTCACCTTGGTTGGGATCTCATAAGATGAACAGATGTCATAACTCACTTATTAAGCCGTAATGATCCTATGGCATAGGGAGACATAAAGTTACCTAAACCTGTAGAACCCTATTTAACTTATAATTCTTCACCATTTATTAAGTTGAACCTTATCTGAAGATCAAAACTAGATTACCTTTCTTTATTGCCCATTGCTAGTTTATCATTTTACGTATTACCAAATACTTATTAATACCATTTATGTACTTATCTAGTAAAATTTTCAGATTTGTATTTCATGTCATTATCCAAATGTTCATTACTTAATACACTATTATAATAACAATTACAATACATATAAACCTAATGTCAATTTAGTACTAAACCTTTGATAACCATGGAGCTCTAAACCAATGATCTTCATAATCATATAACTCAAATTCATACACTCAAATTTAGCAAAGCAACTTCTAAGTGAAAGGACAAGGCTTGAAATTTATCTTGCTGATTCATCAACTTGATCTAAAAAATTTAAATAACTAAGGTATGAGACAAAGCTCAATAAGTACATAATAATACAATATAGTGAGTATAAGGATCATTATCAGGATAGGCTCATTATGCAATGGAGTGATGTTAATCAAAATTGCCATTGTGGATCAATTTCTCATTTAAGATAAAAACAATAACTTTAGCAAAAATAGTAATTTCTTAGAAGCGAAATGCTTCCCACACATGTAAATTAGAGAGTGGTGGCCTAAGCCTTGCTCACTCGTATATATTATATTACGCAAGACTAATTAGATCTTATGATTAGGCATTCCCTCCTATCAAAGGTTGGGTACTCTTGCGCTGCCCACGAGCTCATACAAAGTTCACAAGGTCTGATGTATTACCCCACATTAGAAGAGTATTTCTACTTATCAATAGGCACTCAATAGAAGGTTCATAAGGAATTCACAATAGGGAATTCAATGGAAAATATATGTCACATCCCAATTTCAGATACATGATGGTTCTAGAACATAGGGAGACATAAGGTCACCCACGCCCGTAGAACCCACTTACACATATAAAAGCCATGCCTAGGATCATACCAAACCTTGTACAATAACTCATTTAAAACATTATATGAAAACCTTTAGTTGTGGAAGACAATAATTAGACACTTCACATATAATCCATAAGGAAATAATATTCATAATCCACTCGAATCCTTAATAAATAACATCTCAAAATGAACATCAAAAATAAATATTCCTGAAGCATCTAATGACAACCCTTCATAGCATATTATTATTAAAGACTTGGACAAGGAGTTCCCCCAAGTGAAGTAGAATGCTTGAGCTATCACTTTGCCTCCTTATATTGCTCATCTGGAACCATACAGGGAAAAAGGGGTGAGATAGATGATGTCAATGAGTAAACAATATAGCACATACATTAACATATATTCCTTTAAAAAGGAAACTCATAGCTTATACACATAGTTCATAATTTACAATTCATGAATCAAGTTGCAATTTAGCAAGGTTTCAATTTAAAAAGTTTGCAAAAATCACACTTATAACACATAGAGAGTGAAGGCTATTGCTTTATCACTTGAACCCATAAAGGAGAGATGGCATTAAACCAAATTCCAACTCCTATCACGTAGAAAAGCATGAAGCTGAACAGGCCCCATGGCTAGAACCACCCCTTTCTAGCTGAGGTGGATACACTGCCCTATCCATCGAGTTAAGACCATATGCACAGGTTTCGATGATTACCCACATCGGCACAAGGACTTCTACATAAAGGATTAAAGGTACCATAGCTAGAGATAATGGTAATCACATATAACAATAACATTTAAGAAAGTAATAACATGCATCACAATAGCAATAGCAATTTAACGTTTTGAACAAAAGATGCAAGAATAGTTTAGTTCCAGAAATAACATAAGTTAGGGCAATAATCACAACAAAATTATCATTGGATAAACAAAAATGATTTTTGGACCAATTGTCCTTTGGCAACCCAAGCTTAATAAGGAATCATAGAGTTTCATTTCATAATAGAAATAACTTGGGTTTCAAGAATGTCAAAGGTACACATATCATGATAGCTTATACTTGTAACAATATCATAATGTTTACTCACACTTATAACATGAACACAGTGTTTACTCACCTTGTGGTTCCTTTGCTCCTAGTACACGTAGCCCGTTTGAACCTCTAAAGCTCCTCAAGCTCTATCATAATAGTTAATTCAATACTTAGTATTTATTTAACCATGATGCTATCCTATCCTATAACTACCCCATGCACATATAACATTCACATATACTTAGAGCTGCATATATAAGTGCACTCATCACTTGTACATAACGTGTTAACTTTAAAAGTCTTGTACACTTAGCCTTTATAGGCTCATATGAAAACACATTATAACTCATGTCAATACCTTTCTAAGGTCAACACAATATCCTCATCTTAATATTAATTCACTTTAATAATCATCTTAGTACACTGAACACTTTCATATATGTCAACTTAACAATAACCTTTTAAGTGTCATGCTTATCTCTTATGACCAATTCATTCAATCAATCTCTTCATCAATTCAAGATCATTAATTCATTATCAAGTCATCATACAACCTATTCCATATTATCCAATCACATTCACATATTAATCACAACAAAAGGTTAAGATACCTTAAGTATACTAAATTGCCTCTAGCCTTGTCTAGAGCCATTCCTTCAACCAATGTGCAATTTAACCATTTATCATTCATTAATACATGTCAATAATCATTAAAATAAATGTTACATCCCAACTTTAGAGATATGATAGTCCTATAACATGGGGAGACATAAGATCACCTACGCCTATAGAACCCACTTATACTTATTAAAATATACTTTAAACATAATCCATAGGGAAATAATATTTAGAATCCAATTAAAATCTCAAAAGATAACATTTCAAAACAAACATCCAAAAATAAATATTCCTAGAGCATCTAAGGATAACTCTTCATAACATATTAAACTGATTATCTTAGACAAGGAATCCCCAAGCCAAGTAGAATGCTTGAGCCATCACCTTGCCTCCTCGCATTTGCTCACCTGGAACCACACAAGGAAGAAGGGGTGAGATAGATGATCTTAATGAGTAAATATAGTGCTTACACAATAACACATATCCCTTAGAAAGGGCTCATAGCTCATAACTTATAGTTCATGATTCATAGTTTGTAATTTTAGAAAGGTTCACAGAAATCACACTTATAACACATAACACATAGAATGAAGGCTACTGCCACAATCACTCGAACACATAGAGTGAAGGCTATTTCCATAATCACTCAAACACATAGAGTGAAGGCTATCACCATAATCACTCGAACATATAGCTAATGATTACCCACATCGGTATGATGATCACATAGCCGATGATTACTCGCATCGGTATTAGGATTTCTACATAAAAAGAGTTAAAGGTACCATAGTAATAGCAATTTAATGTTTTGAACACAAGATACAAGAATAGTGTAGCTCTAGAAAGAATATAAGTTAGGGCAATATTCACAAAGGAATTATCATTGGATAAACAAAAATGGTTTAGATCAATTATCCTTTGGCAACCCAAGCTTAATAAGGAAATCATAAAATTTCATTTTAGAATGGAAAGGACTTGGGTTTCAAGAATGTCAAAGGCTCACATAATATAATATCACATATTTGTAACAAAACATGTTGTTACTCATGCTTGTAGCATGAATACAGTGTTTACTCAACTTGTTGTTCCTTTGCTCCTATTTCACATAGCCCTTAGACTTCTAAGACTCCTCAAGCTCTATCATAATATTTAATTCAATACTTAGTATTTATTTAATTATGATGCTATCCTATCCCATAGTTACCCTATGCACATATAACATTCACATATACTTAGAGTTGCACATATAAATGCACCTCATTTATTTACACATATCATGTTGACTTTAAAAGTCTTTCACACTTAGCCTTTATAGGCCCAAATGAAAACACATTACAATCATGTCAATACCTTTCTAAGGTTAACACACTATCATTACCATAATATCAATTTACTTTAACAATCATCTTAGTACACTTAACACTTCCATATATGTTAACTTAATAATAACCTTTCAAGTATCATGGTTAACACTTTTGACTCATTTATTCAATCAATCTCTTCATCAATTCAAGACCCTCAATTCATTATCAAGTCATCATAAAATCTATTTCCATATTTCCTAATCATATTTAAATTCTAATCACAATATAAGGTTAATATACCTTCGGTATACCTTAAGTATACTAAAGTGCCTTTAAGCTAGTCTATAGTCATTCCTTCAACCAATATGCAATTAATCATTTATCATACATACATACATGTCAATAATCATCAAAATACATCACATAAAAATTATAGACATTGGGATAAAAATATCAATGTAGGCCGAATTCCCTAATCAAAGAAAAATTTGAATTTTCTTATTCTTCGCACTTTCCGTCTATTACAGTAATATGTAAAAACATGGTTTGAACCAAGATTTTTCATATAATCAAAAAAAAAATCATTTTAGAACATTAATCTACATGAATTGGTAGCAATAGGTATATCTCATGCATGAAAAATCAAATTTTGGGTTTTAGGATGCAAAACCATTAGTTTTTCTTGTTTTTCGGTATTTTTCGATCATTACAGTAATACGTAAACAGGTGGTTTAAACCATTATTTTTCGTTCAATCATAGTAAATATCAGTTTAGAACATCCACATGTATGAATTGGTAGCCATTGATCATAATTATGCATGAAAATTCCAAGTTTCAAGGTTTAGGGTGAAAATCATGAGTTTTTGCACTTTTTGCGCTTTCCATTCATTACAGCGATATACAAACACATGATTTAAATCATTATTTTTCATCCAAAAAAAAAACAAATATCATATTAGAATTCATCCATACACAAATTGGCAACATATGTACATGAAATCATAGAATTTTCCAACTTCTATGTTCTAGCACAAAAACCTTGAATTCCTTTTTTTTTTTTGAAACATTTTTGTCATTATAGTAATATGCAGAAATATGATTTAATTCAATATTTTTCATCTAAACACATCAAAAATTAGTTTAGAATCTAAAAATTCAGTAGCCATCCCACCCCCCCCCCCCCCCCCCCAATGAATTTATGTTTGAAAATTTCATTTTTTGAGTTATATGATTCACCTTTAGCGAAATCACGTAGGAAGGTTGATGTTTTCGGTAGAGAAATTAATTTCTCTTTCAAAAACCCACCCAAACTGAATTAAATCTGTATAAATCAGTAAATAACCAGTTTAAAATAATTTTGTCATAATTTTTTTCATAAAAATCAGATAGGAAATTGAAAAGAAAGAAAAACTTACAAAACAGTCGCGAAATCGCAAAGTTGAAAGTGTTTTTGAGAATTTTGATAAAGAGAAATATTTTGATAGAATTTTTCTATCAAAATACTAAAAAATAGAATGGTGGCTACTAGAAATCAAAGGCTGGCAAAAATTCTCATTGTATAATAGGGTTTGGGGTGCAATTTTCAAGTTTACCCTTAATGAACTAGGTTATGAGTGTTTTAGTATAGTAGGCTTTTAGGTGTTTGGGTTTCTTAATTAATTTAGGGGCTGATTATAGGTAATTAAAAATAAGACATTTTTCTTATTATTTTCATTAAAATTTCCCTCAAAACATTTATTTAAAAAAAATTATTTTAAAAATACACAAAATTATTTTATGCTTAAAAATTGTCTTTTTACATAAAAATTCATTTTATGAAAAATAAATTATTTCATTCTAATGCATTTTATTTAAACTATTTATTTCACAATAATAATTCATGTTAGACATATTAAAATTAATTTAACATGCCCCAAACTCATAAATCATGTCACACATAAATTTTTATATAGTCACACAAATTGTCACAATAACCCTAAATTTAAATAATTTGTCACTAAAACTCCTAGGGCAGATGTGGGTTGTTACAATATATCATACAAAAATTATAGATATTAGGATAAGAATTTCAATGTAGGTTGAATGCCCCTTAAAAGTGAAAACTGAATTTTCTTACTTCTCGCACTTTCTGCCTATTACAGTAATATATAGAAATATGGTTTGAACCAAGATTTTTTATGTCATCAAAACAAAAATAATTTTAGAATATAAAGATATAGGAATCAGCACATATATAAATCCATATGCATGAAAATTTACAACTTCAGGTTTTAGGATGAAAAACCATGAGTTTTCTTGTTTCCGGTACTTTTTAATCATTACAGCAATATATAAACATGTGATTCAAACCATTATTTTCCATTCAATCACAACAATTATCAATTTAGAACACTAATACACACCAATCGGTAGCCATGGACAATTCAAATGCATGAAAATTCTAAGTTTAAGGTTTAGAGTGAAAATCATGAATTTTCTAACTTTTCGATGTTTTCTGATCATTACAGTAATATATAAACACATGATTTAAATCATTATTTTTCATCCAAACAAAACAAATATCAATTTAGGATTCTATCATGCACAAAATGGTAGCCATATGTATATATAATCATAGAATTTTCCAACTTTTAGGTTTTAGAACGAAAACCTTAAATTTCCTTATTTTCTAAAACTTTTCGGTCATTATAATAATATGCAGAAATATGATTTCATTCAATATTTTTCATCTAAACACATCAAAAATCAGTTTAGAATAGAATCATGTAAAAATTTCCCTGCTTGGTAATGTTTATGCATGAAAATTTCAATTTTGAGTTGTAGGATTCATCTTTGGAAAAATTGCGTAGAGAGGATGGTGATTTCGATAGAGAAATTGTTTCCTATTTCAAGAATTCACTCAAACTGACTTAAATCTATAGAAATCAATAAATACTCAGTTCAAAATAATTTTCTCATAATTTATTTCATAGAAATCATATAGGAAATTGAAAGAGAAAAAAAAACTTATGATTACTGTCAAGAAATCGCAAAATTGAAAGTGTTTTTGAGAATTTCAGTAGAGAGAATTATTTTTGGAGAATTTTTCTATCAAAATATTAAAATAAAAGTGTGGCTGCTGGCATCCTAGGGCTAGCCAAATTTCTTGAATTTATATGTAGGGTTTTGGATAATTTCCAATATTACCCTTAATGAGCTAGGTTATGAGGGTTTTTCTGTAGTGGGCTTTTAGGTATTTAGGCATTTTATTTAATTTAGGGGTTGATTATAGGTAATTAAAATAAAATTATTTTTTCTTATTATTTTTATTAAAATTCCCCCTAAAATATTTATTTAAAAATTATTTTAAAAAAATACTTATAAAATTATTTTATGCTTAAAAATTAACTTTTTGCATGAAAATTCATTTTATGAAAAATAAATTATTTTATGCTAATGCACTCATGTAAATCATTTATTTCACAACAATAACTCATATTATGCATGTTAAAATTAATTTAACATGCCACATACTCATCAATCACATAGCACATAAATTTCCATATTTGCATTGAGCCCTAATGGTTCTAAGTCAAACAAATTATCACGAAAATTCTTAGGGTAGGTGTGGGTTACTACAATATACCAATACAAGAATAATTTTCATCAATGGTCATATTATGAAATCAATGTGAAAGGTTTCATAATGTCCAAATTCCATAAAGGAATATCATATTCAAACACATCGTTTGATAGGTAATTCATGTTCAACAAGAAATTGAGATATACAAATAAGGATGCTTTGATCAACAATGGCTTATAGAATATGAAACATATCATATTACATTATTAAGCACGTGTCTTGGACTCCTTAGCTCCTATTTACATTTAGCTTTCATACTGTAGTGCTCCTCCCACTCTTGGACACTGTCTTTGTTTTTGTCCTTAGATTCTATACATTTGCATTTCAATTACACATTAATCACTTCTTTGTTATGTCATAAATTTAAATTTAGCTTAACTTGTTAGCACTTTTATCTTATTCATTGTAGTACTACCTTATAAATTTTAAGGTTAAGACACACTATACATGTACTTGTCACTAATTTTAACATTGTCTTTAGTTGTTTTCCAATGGCCAAATATATTCACTTAAGGAAATATAATTCCTTTCCTCTGAATTTCCTCTTTCAACTTCATATTACCCAATTAGAATCAATTTAAACAATTTCCAATATTCAATAGGATTAATTCCACTTTCACCTTCCAATTCAATAAATGAACCTCATTCATTGAATTTGGGAAAATTTATTTTTATCAATTGAATTTTGAAATTAACATTATACAATTCATGTTACACCATTCTTAAGCTTAATTCCCCCTTCAATTCCATGAATTCAATTTTAGTTCTTCAAAATCTGTGATTTGTCCATAAACCCTAGAATTTGGAGAAAACCATTAACTCCTCATCCAATCTTCAAATTGATCATAGAATTATGAAATTAACATGTTAAAAAGCCTATATCATCAATTAAACATGGAAAATAATTATTAGATCTTGAACTTCCTCTTTTAATCTAAGTTATGTCTTTAAAATCTCAAGTGTTGAAATAAGCTTTTATAATTCAATTTGACACTTCCAAACCACTATTATCCATCCTAAATAACCTTAGATAATATCAAATAAATTTTAGAATAATCCTTTATACCCAATCAAAGAGAGGCCGAAACCTTGCTCTTATGTTTCCTTTTAGATAAGCTTCAAGCTTTTCTTGCTTATTTTCACATGTTAAACTTTGTGTTTCAATTCTATATGTTATCAATTAATACACAAAAAAATATCTTCTATTTTTATTTTTCTTATGCCAATCCATATAGGTGAAAGAAAAGAGAAATTTTTTGTAACTAATTCACCAAATACATGCTTAGAACAAAGAAGAAAGGAGATGAGCATGATTCCTTACCTTGGAAAGCCTTGATTTGTACTTCTAAGAGGGTGGCCAAAATTTAGAGAGTATTTCCTTTAGGATTTGTGTTTTTGTGATAGCTTTTGCAAAAATAAAGAAAATTGCACCTCTTTTTGTTTATACATGGAAGTTGAATGATGGTGATTTAATCATACTTAATCTAATGACTAAGATTTAATCAAAATGGATGGCTATAATCTAATTCAATTGGATGGCTAGGATTTCATCTAATTTTGATATTCATCATATGGTGTGGAAAGAGCAAAAATGAATGTAGACTTTGGTATAGGAAAAGTGAGAATTCAAGTTGGAAAAGGATTTGTCTTAGTAAAAAATGGTGGCCTCTTAGTCAAATTTTATAGCTAGCTCATCCTACACCCATTATCCATGGTTAGCTATTTCTAACTCTAGTTAAGTGTATGTTCATCTATTCTTGGGCCTTGTGGGCTAGCCATCTAATGGGCTTGGGCTTTAACATCCAAAAGCCCATTAACAAATTCATGTATGCACATTTCAAACTTGATAACTTAATACATTTTCCATTTCATTTCTTTCACTTAAATATATATTTCCACCTTATAATATCACTACACACTCTAGACATTACTAGATAAATCTTATTCACTCTATAGTGTATATTTTCTAACCCTTCATTAGCATTGTTCAATTACGTAAATCATATGGACTCACTAGGTCAAACTAAGTTTGACTTCTATTGTACCATTGTAACTATGATTGAAATCAACTTCTCATACACTATTATTATCTTCCAATGACTTAGGAGATGCTAATGCCCATTCACGAGCACTTTAAATTAATATTTCAAATAAATTATTAACATGGTCACATTATGTCAAACTCGGTTTGACTTTCATTTTATCATAAAAGTACTTATCAAAATTGATTACATTCTTTACTCATTGTCACATTACTTATTTAAAATTACTTCTTATGATATTCTTATAATTCTTAATATGATAGAAAAGTCTTGAATGGTATAGTAGATGAACATTATGGTGTCACTATTACTAACTCTAATAGGTTAGGGAAACCTTGGGTATTACAGCAGAAATTAGAGATTTTTGTATTCGAAAACATGCGTCAAATGGCTGGGAGCAGACTCCTATTTACAAGAAAAAATGAGGGCAAATCAGGAAGAAACTAGAGAGCTAGCAGCATTGATTTCATGCTGGCCAAGTCAGGCAGCACTAATGTGGTGCTGGCCAAACCAGTGGCACTATATTGGTGCTAGCCGCCACTCGATCCAGCAGCATCCAAGTGGTGTCGTTTGGCCTAATTTGCTCAAGATCTTGATTCCATCCTGTATTGGCTAATTTTAGTTAGTTTCTAATCCTATTTAAGCCTAGTTTGATTTTATGGGTTTGTAATTGAGTACCGGTCATCTAGAGGTGAAAATTTGAGGAAATACAATTTTTTGACTAGGCACTGCCTCCTTGACCCTTGCCCTCTATTCGGCTAATAGGACCATCATACTGGCTCTGTATAACTCACTAATCTTAGCAAGTGTTAAACTGCAGCTAAATCATAAGGGTGCAAAATTAAGGGTTCACAACTACCCCTTCATTAGAATTGAGCAAAAGGCAATTTTGATGACAGTTAACTTGGGGATGACAAATGGGAAGGGAACCAAAGGGATGTCTAAGTTAGAATTTAGACATATTTGGGTAAAGGCACGGTTGAATTTTAGGGTAAAGGGTGGGTAAGGAAAGAAACCACAAGGATGTGTAAGTAATCACTACTAAACATTTATGGGTGAAGTGATCTTAAGGCTATCCTAGGATAGTTTGAAAAGAGAAACCTAACCCTATGTTAGGTTAATGATCCTAAAGCTATCTTAGGATGGTCTGAAAAGTTTGAAAAAGAAATCTAACCCTATGCTAGGTTGATTATCCTAAGGTTATCCTTAGATGGATCTAATGTTGGTGGTTCTAGTCTTAGTTTAGGAATTCGAATTGATGATATTTTAGATTAATGATCTGTTTTGCTTTAGGAACTTAGATTGATGAGCTCTTTTGATTCAGATTGATAATTCATTTTGATTCAGGTATTTGGATTGATGATCCTTCTTGACTCAAATTAGTGATCCATCTTGCTTTGTGAATCTTGACCTGATAATCTGTCTTGATTCAATATTTTGTTTAATATAGAATGCATATGAGATGCAATGATTGGATACTTTGAACCTATGAAGGGTCATTTTGGTAAGAGAGTGTTGAGTTTTTGGGAGAAAGATGCCCCTATTTTAGAATGCTAAAGGAAAATGGTTTGATCATTTTGTTCGGATTGACTAGCTTAGGGATGGTAGGGTCATACTTGATTTGGGCTAGGTATAAGGCTAATTGAAAGGTCAGTCAAAGGCTATCAATTCAACCTTGGTTAAAGTCATGTAAGAAAGCTAGGTCAAGTATGGAAGAGATCGAGCTAGTCAGCTTGAAAGGCTTAATCAGGCATGACATTTTGATTTAGGATCAGATTGAATGGCTAGCTTAGGGTCATATCAGGTATGAGGCCAATTGATCAATGGCTATTAGTTCGACCTAAGAAGAAGTCACTTTAGGAGCCTAAGCCAAGTATGGCTAGAAGAGGTCAAGCTGGGCTTAGGTAGGTCTGGCTTCGAAGAAGGTTTGGTTTGAGGCTGAATTGGAAGGCTCGATCATGGAGGTTGTCACATCTCAACCTTAGAGATATGATGGTCCTAGAACATAGGGAGACATAAGGTCACCCACACCAGTAGAACTCACTTACACATAA
This sequence comes from Reutealis trisperma, assembly GCA_947687605.1. Taxonomy (NCBI): domain Eukaryota; kingdom Viridiplantae; phylum Streptophyta; class Magnoliopsida; order Malpighiales; family Euphorbiaceae; genus Reutealis; species Reutealis trisperma. The sequence goes on along the minus strand of CANTUT010001308.1, from coordinate 117,694 downwards.
GCAATCATGCCTAGGATCGTACCAAACTTCTTACAATAACTCTTTCAAAAATTTAAATGAATATCTTTAATTTTGGAAGACTATAATTAAACATTTCACATAAAATCCCTAAGGAAAATAATATATCTCAAAATGAGCATCAATCAATATTCCCGGAGCATCTAACGATAACACTTCATAACATGGCATTATTAATGACTTTGACAAGGAATCTCCCAAGCAGAGTAGAATGCTTGAGTCATCACCTTGCCTCCCCACATTTGCTCATTTGGAACTATATAAGGAAAAGGGAGTGAGATAGATGATCTCAATGAGTAAATGATAAAGCACATACATTATCACATATTCCTTTGGAAAGGAAACACTTAGCTTATACACATAGTTCTTGATTTATAATTCATGAATCAAATTGCAATTTAGCAAAGGTTCAATTGGCAAGGTTGCAGAAATCACATTATAACACATAGTGAGTGAAGGCTATTACTCTATCATTTGAACACATTAAGGACGGATGGCCTTATACCAAATTCCAACTCCTATCACATAGAAGGCGTGAAGTTGATCAGGCCCCATCGCTAGAATCACCCCTTTCTAGCTGAGGTGGATACACTACCCCTATCCATCGGGTTAAGACCATGTGCATAGGTTTTGATGATTACCTGCATCAGCACAAGGATTCTGCATAAGGTTAAAAGTACCATAGCTAGATCTAATGGTAATCACAAATAACAATATCACATAAGGCAACAATAACATGTTTCCCAATAATAATAATGGTTTAACTTTTGAACAAAAGATACAATAATAGTGTAGTTCCAGAAAGAATATAAGTTAGGGTAATAATCACAAGAAATTCTCATTTGGATAAACAAAATAGTTTTGGACCAAATGTCCTTTGGCAACCCAAGCTTGTCAAAGAAATCGTATAATAATATTTTAGAATCAAAAGAACTTGGGTTTCAAAGAATGTCAAAGGCTCACATAACATGATATCACATATTTGTAACATAAAAAAATGTTACTTGCACTTGTAGAATGAATACAATGTTTACTCACACTTATAGTTTGAACACAGCGTTTACTCACCTTGGGGTTCCTTTGCTCCTAGTATACGTAGTCCCTTTGCACTTTTAAAGCTCCTTAAACTCTAACATAATATTTAATTTAATACTTAGTATTTATTTACTCATGATGCTCCTATCCCATAAATATCCCATGCACATATAGCATACACGTACACTTAGAGTTCACAGATAGGTGTACTCATCACTTGCACATAACACGTTGACTTTGAAAGTCTTGCGCAATTAGGCCTTATAGGCTCATATGTAAACACATCACAATCATGTCAACACCTTTCTAAGATCATCACAATATTATTACCTCAATATCAATTTACTTTAACAATCCTCTTAAAACACTTTACACTTCCATATATGTCAACTTAACAATTAACCTTTCAAGTGTCATGCTTAACTCTTATGATCCTTTTATTCAATTTTCACTTCATCAACTCAAAACCATATGTTCATCATCAAGTCATCATAACATCTAGTTCCAAATTTCCCAATCACATTTATATTCTAATCACAATATAAGTTTAAGATACCTTAAGTATACCAAAATGCCTTCAAGCTTATCTAGGGTCATACCTTCAACTAATCATACCTTCAACTAACATGCAATTTTATCATTTATTATACATATATTCATGTCAATAATCATCAAAACACATCATATAAAAATTATAAACATTGGAATAAAAATATTAATGTAGGCCGAATGCATCACTGAAAGGAAAAACTAAATTCTCTTTCTTTTTGCACTTTCCGTCTATTTCAGTAATATGTAAAAACACGGTTTAAACCAAGATTTTTTATGTAAACACAACAAAAATCATTTTGAAGTATTAATTCATATGAATCAGCCATACATAGTATTGCTTATACATGAAAATTCAATTTTTGGGTTATAGGGTACAAAATCATGAGTTTTCTTGTTTTTGATATTTTTTTATCATTTCAGAAATATGTAAACAGGTTGTTTAAACCATTATTTTTCATTCAATCATAGCAAATATTAGTTTAAAATATGTCCATTCATGATTCAGTAGCCATAGACAATATTTATACAAAAAAAATTCTAAGTTTTAAGGCTTAGGTGAAAATTATGAGTTTTCGCGCTTTCTGTTCATTACAGCAATATACAACACATGATTTAAAACATTATATTTCATTCAAACAAAACAAATATCAAATTAGAATCCATTCACCCACAAATTGGAAGCCACATGTTTAATTAATAATAGAATTTTCTAACTTTTAAGTTCTAGCACAAAAACTTTGAACTCCTTTGTTTTCTGAAACTTTCCGGTCATCACAGAAATATGCACGAATATAATTTAATCCAATATTTTTCATTAAAAAAAGTTAAAAATCAGTTTAGAAACCATTGATGCACAAATCGCCCCCCTCTAGTGATGTTTATGCACAAAAATTGTGATTTTAAGTTATAGAATTCACCTTTGGAGAAATCTCGCGGAAAGATTTGTGTTTTCAATAGAAAATAGATTTTCTCTCCCAAAAACTCATCCAAACAAAATTAAATCTATAAAAATCAGTAATCAACCAGTTCAAAATAATTTTCCCATAATTTATTTCATAGAAATCAGTTTAGAAATTGATAGAGAAGAAAAACTTACGATTATGGTCAAGAAATCGCGAAACTGAAAGGTGTTTTCTTAATTTCGGTTGAGAGAAATATTTTGAGAGAATTTTTCTGCCAAGATACAGAAAAAATAAAGTGATGGCTGTTGGAACCCTAGGCTACCAAATTTTATAATATATATTAGGGTTTGGGTGCAATTTCCACTAATACCCTTAATGAACTAGGTTAAGAGGATTTTAGTGTAGTGGGCTTTTGAGTATTTGAGCTTTTTATTTAAATTTTGGGCTGATTATAATTAAAATAAAAAGAATATTTTTCTTATTATTTCTGTAATATCTCCCCCAAAATATTTATTTTAAAAATTATTTTAAAATACCCATAAAATCATTTTATGCTTAAAAATTATCTTTATGCATGAAAATTCATTTTATTTAAAATAAATTCTTTTATCCAAATGTATTCATGTAAATCATTTATTTCACAATAAAAACTCATATTATGCATATTAAAATTAATTTAATATGCCACATGCTCATCAATCACGTAGATTACTAATTTTCATGAAAGCACACACTTAACCCTAATAGTTTTAAATCAAGCGAATCATCACGAAAATTGTAAGGTACATGTGGGTTGTTACAGAGGTCAAGTCCTTGGAGATGATTAGCTCGGAAGGTTAGTGTCACATCCCAACCTTAGAGATATGACGGTCCTAGAACATGGGGAGACATAAGGTCACCCACGCTCGTAGAACCCACTTACATATAAACAATCATGCCTAGGATCTTACCAAACCTCTTACAATAACTCGTTTAAGCATTTAGATGAATACCTTAAATTGCGAAAGTCTAAAATAAATTACTACATATAAAATCCATAAGGAAAATAATATATATCAATAAGTATCAATCAACATTCCCAGAGCATCTAACGACAAGATTCCATAAATTAGTATTATTGATAACTTGGACAAGGAATTCCCTAAGTGAAGTAGAATGCTTGAGCGATCACCTTGCCTCCTCACATTTGCTCACCTGGAGCCACACAAGGAAGATGGGGTGAGATAGATGATCTGAATGAGTAAACGATAAGGCACATACATATCACATATTCCTTTAAAAAGAAAACACATAACTTATACACATAGTTCATGATTTATAATTCATGAATCAGGTTGCAATTTAGCAAGGGTTCAATTTGGCAAGTTTGCAGAAATCACACTTATAACACATAGTGAGTGAAGGCTATTGCTCTATCACTCGAACACATTAAGGAGAGGTGGCCTTATACCAAATTCCAACTCCTATCACTTATAAGGCATGAAGCTAATCAGGCTCCACGGCTAGAACTACCCCTTTCTAGCTGAGGTGGATACACTACCCCTATCCATCGAGTTAAGACCATATGCACAGGTTCCGATGATTACCCGCATCGGCACGAGGATTCTGCATAAAGGGTAAAAGGTACCACAGCTAGAGCTAATGGTAATCACAATTAACAATATCACATAAGGCAATAATAACATGTATTCCAATAACAATAATGGTTTAGCTTTCAAACCAAAGACACAGTGATAGTGTAGTTCCAGAAAGAAAATAAGTTAGGGTGTTAATCATAAGAAGTTCGTATTGGATGAACAAACTAGTTTTGGACCAAATGTCCTTTGGCAACCTAAGCTTGTCAAAGAATTCATATAATAATATTTTAGAATAGAAAAGAACTTGGGTTTCAAAGATCACAAGGGCTTACATAACAATATATCACATTCTTATAACACAACATAATGTTGTTCACACTTATTACATGAACATGGCATTTACTCACCTTGGGGTTCCTTTGCTCCTAGTATACGTAGTCCCTCTGCACTTCTAAAGCTCCTCAAACTCTATCATAATATTTGATTTAATACTTAGTATTTATTTACTCATGATGCTCCTATCACATAACTACCCCATGCACATATAGCATACACATACACTTAGAGTCCACACATAGGTCTACTCGTCACTTGCACATAACACATTGACTTTGAAAGTCTTGCATACTTAGGCCTTATAGGCTCTCTTGATATCACAATACAATCACATTAATACCTTTTTAAGGTCATCACAATATTATTACCTTAATATCATTTCACTTTAACAATCATCTTAATACACTTTACACTTCCATACATGTCAACTTAACCATTAACCTTTCAAGTGTCATGCTTAACTCTTATGATCCTTTTTATTCAATTGTCACTTCATCAACTCAAAACCACATATTTATTATCAAGTCATCATAACATCTAGTTCCATATTTCTCAACCACATTTGCATTCTAAACACAATATAAGGTTAAGATGCCTTAAGTATACCTTAAGTATACCAAAATGCATCTAAGCTAGGATCATACCTTCAACTAACATGTAATTTTATGATTTATTATACATACATACATGTCAATAATCATCAAAACACATCACATAAAAATTATAAATATTGGGACAAAAATATTTATATAGGCTGAATGCATCACCAAAGTAAAAAGCTAAATTCTTTTTCTTTTTGCACTTTCCGTCTATTTCAGAAATATGTAAAAACATGGTTTGAACCAAGATTTTTCATTTAAACACAACAAAAATCATTTTAGAATTTTAATTCATATGAATTGGCCACACTTGGTATTGTTTATACATAAAAATTCAACTTTTGAATTATAGAGCACAAAACCATGAGTTTTCTTGTTTTCGGTATTTTCTGGTCATTTCAGAAATATGTAAGCAGGTTGTTTAAATTATTATTTTTCATTCAATCATAGAAAACATCAGTTTAGAACACATCCATACATGATTTGGCAGCCATAGATAGTATTTATACAAAAAAAAAATTCCAAGTTTAAAGGCTTAGGTGAAAAATCATGAGTTTTCGCGCTTTCTGCACTTTTCGTTCATTACAACAATAAACAGACACATGATTCAAATCATTATTTTTCATCAAAACAAAACAAACATCATATTAGAGTACTTCTTCACACAAATCAGCAGCCACATATCAATTTAGTAAGAGAATTTTCCAACTTCTAAGTTCTAACATAAAAACCTTGAACTCCTTTTGTTTTTTGAAACTTTCTGATCATCACAGAAATATGCAGAAATATTATTTGATCTAATATTTTCCATCAAAATAGATCAAAAATCAGTTTAGGAATCAACAATAATCAAATTCCCCCCCCCCCCCCCCCCCAGTGATGTTTATGCATGAAAATTGTGATTTTAAGTTATAAAATTCACCTTTGGAGAAATCTCGCGGAAAGAATTGTGTTTTCGGTAGAAAATAGATTTTTTTTCCCAAAAAATCACCCAAACAGAATTAAATCTTTAAAAATCAGTAATCAACCAGTTCAAAATAATTTTCCCATAATTTTTTTTATAGAAATCAGTTTAGAAATTGAAAGAGAAGAAAAACTTACGATTACAGTAAAAAATCGCGAAACGGAAAGGTGTTTTTTTAATTTCGATAGAGAGGAATATTTTGAGAGGAGTTTTCTGCCAAGATACAGAAAAAATAAAGTTATGGCTGCTGGAACTTTGGTCTGGCCGAATTTTAGATTATATATTAGGGTTTGGCTGAAATTTCCACTAATACCCTTAATGAACTATGTTAGGAGGATTTTAGTGTAATGGGCTTTTGGGTATTTGGGCTCTTATTTAAATTTCGGGCTTATTAAAATTAAAAATAAAAAGAATATTTTTCTTATTATTTCTGTAACATTTCCCCCAAAAATATTTATTTTAAAATATTTTAAAAATACTCATAAAATTATTTTATGCTTAAAAATTGTCTTATGCATGAAAATTCATTTTATTTAAAATAAATTCTTTTATGCAAATGCACTTCATGTAAATCATTTATTTCACAATAGCAACTCATATTATGCATAGTAAAATTAATTTAATTTTCCACATACTCATCAATCACTTGGATCACTAATTTTTCACAAAAGCACACACTTAACCTTAATAGTTCTAAATCAAGCAATTTATCACGAAAAATTCCTAGGGTAAGTGTGGGTTGTTACATTCTCCCCCCTTTAAAAGAAATTCTTCCTCAAATTTAAATCCTTACCTAGTTTCTCTTGAAAAGCTGAGGATGCTTTTTTCGCGTCTCTTCCTCTGCTTCCCAAGTGCACTCATCTATCCCATGATTTCACCACTGAACCTTAATCATGGGTATCTCCTTATTTCTTAGCTTCTTTACTTATTGATCCACTACAGCTATCGGTCACTCCTCATAGGATAGTTGTTCATCTAACAAAATGTCTGGAGGTAAAAGAACGTGAGATGGATCTGACACATATTTCCATAGCATTGAGATGTGGAACACTGGGTCCACATGCGCCAAAGTTGGAGGCAGGGCAAGTCTATAAGATACCTCTCCAACCTTATCTAAGATTTCAAAGGGACCAATGAAATGAGATGTTAATTTCCCTTTCTTGCCAAATCTCATAACTCCTTTCATTGGAGAGACCTTTAAAAACACGTGATCTCCCACGGCAAATTAGACTTCTTTTCACTTAGTGTCTGCATAACTCTTTTGCCGACTGAAAGCCATCTTCAGTCGATCTTGAATTAATGGTACTTTTTCGGTAGTCTCCTTAAGTAATTTGGGCATTTCTACATGTTTGTCTCTAGGTTCAATCCAACAAATTGAAGAATGACATTTTCTCCCATACAATGCTTTGTATGGCGCCATACCAATAGACAAATGATAGCTATTGTTGTAGGCGAATTCAATCAAGGGTAAATACTTATCCCAGCTATTGCCAAAGTCCAAGACACACATCCTTAGCATATCCTCAAGTGTCTGAATTATTCTTTCAGACTAGCCATCCATTTTAGGGTGAAGCACCGTACTAAAATCTAGTTGTGTTCCTAATGCTTCTTGCAACTTCTGCCAAAATCTTGAGGTGAATTGAGTTCCTAGATCTAAGATGATAGAAATTGGCACTCCATGTAGTTTCACGATCTCATCTACATACAATTATGCATACTGAGCTATAGAATATGTGGTATTAACTCCTAGAATATTAGCAGACTTTGTCAATCTATCCACTATGACCCATATAGAATCATGTCCTTTGAAGGTTCTAGGCAAGCCAATAACGAAGTCCATAGTGATGCATTCCCACTTCCATTCAGGTAGTCGAATCTCTTGTAGCAATCTTGAGGGTCGCTGATGTTCATACTTGACTTGCTGGCAAGTTAGGTAGGATGCTACAAACTTAGCCACATCTTTCTTCAATCCAGGCCACCAATAGTTAGCTTTCACATCATTGTACATCTTGGTAGTTCCAGGATGAGCATAGTAAGGTATCTGATGTGCCTCCTTCAATATCCTTTCCTTTAATCCATCCACATCAGGCACGCATACTCTATTCTTGCACTTTAAAATTCCATTGACCACTTCAAACTCAGAGTTCTTTCCTTCTCTTGTCTCATCCTTCAACTTCATCATGTGTGGGTCCCTATCTTGTGAATCCTTTATCTCTTTCATTAACTTAGACCTTACTTGAAAATGAGCCAATAAAACTCTTGATCCTCTAATCTCCAGTTTCAATCCTTGATTAAACAATTCCTTTAGTTCCTTCACGATCGGCCTCTTTCTCACATCCACATGGGCTAGGCTTCCCATCGATTTTTGACTTAAGGCATCTGCCACTACATTTGCCTTCCCGGGATGGTAGAGAATCTGACAGTCATAATCCTTCAATAGTTCAATCCATCTCCTTTGTCATAGGTTAAGGTCTCTTTGGCTCAAGATGTACTGAAGACTCTTATGATCCGTGTAGATCTCACACTTCATCCCATACATGTAATGTCTCCAGATCTTTAGAGTGAATACTACTGTAGCTAATTCTAAATCATGAGTAGGGTAATTCACTTCATGTCTCTTTAGTTATCGTGATGCATAGGCGATGACTTTACCATTTTGCATCAAGACACACCCAAGTCCTACTCTCGAAGCGTCGTAATAGACAATGAACCCTTCTTCTCCTTCTGGTAATGTCAAAACTAGAGCTGATACCAAACACTTCTTGAGCTTTTAAAAACTCTTCTCATAGGATTCTTCCCAATTAAACTTAACTTGCTTTCTCGTCAACTTGGTCAATAGGGCTGCTATCTTAGAAAGTCCTGTACAAATCTATGATAATATCCCGCAATGCCCAAGAAACTTCATACTTCTGAAACTATTGTGGGCCTTAGCCAATTTGCTACCACTTCAACATTCTTAAGATCAACTTGAACCCCTTCCTTACTTACTACATGTCCAAGAAAGTTGACAGACTCCATCCAAAATTCACACTTGGATAACTTAGCATAGAGTTGGTGATCACGTAACGTTTGAAGCATGATCCTCAGATGTTCTTCATGTTCTTCTTTATTCTTTAAGTAAATTAGGATGTCATCAATGAATATGATCACAAATTTGTCAAGGAATGGCTTGAATACTCAATTCATCAAGTCCATGAAAGCAGTAGGAGCATTCGTCAAACTGAATGGCAAAATCGTGAACTTGTAGTGTCCATATATAATACGAAAGGCAGTCTTGTAGATATCTTCTCTTCAGATCTTTAGTTGATGATAGCCAAACCTTAAGTGAATCTTGGAGAAGTGACCAGCTCCTTGCAATTGATCAAAAAGATCATCGATCCTTGGCAATGGGTATTTATTCTTCACAGTGACTTTGTTAAGCTGGCGATAGTCAATGCACATTCGGAACGAGCCATCTTTCTTCACGAACAACACTGGAGTGCCCCATGTCGAACTGCTTGGTTGAATGAAGCCCTTATTAAGTAGATCATGCAATTGCATCTTTAACTCCTTCAACTCCATTGTTGCCATACGATATGGCGGTATTGATATCGCTTGTGTACCAGGTAACAATTCAATGTTGAACTCAATCTCATGATTGGGGGGTAATCCGGGTAAATCTTCTGAAAGGACATCCATGAACTCATCCACCACTAGAATATTCTCATCTCGAATGGTAGCTTCCTTGTTAGTGTCGATCACATGGGCTAGCTATGCTTGGCATCCTTTCCTTAATATCCATCTCGCTCCTAAGGCCGATATCAAGTTCAAAGGATTCTCATTCCTATCTCCTTGGTACACAAGCTCCTTCCCATCTCTAGTTCGAAACTCAACAAGTTTCTTTCTATAGTCAATACGAGCTCCATGCTCATACAACTAGTCCATCCCTAATATCACATCAAATTCTAGTACATCCAATTCTAGCAATACTACCGAAAGTGTCTATCCATTAATGTCTACATCACAGCCCTTATACTCATACTTTACTTCCATCACTTCCCCTAAAGGAGTTGATATTACTAACGATTCACTCATCAATTCCTTATCTATACCCAGGTACTTAGCAAAATAAGGTGACACAAAAGAATGGGTAGTACCATAATCAATTAAACATTTTGCGCTAGAACTTTGGATGGGGATGATAACTATGATGGCTATGTGCAAATCGCGAGCCTCTTACAGATTTAAAGCAAAGACTCGACCCTTGCCCTTATTCTCTATCGTCGGTGCATTCCTAACCGCTGGTCCTTTATCTTTGACACCTTGTCCTTGCGTTTAGAATGGTATAAATTGTGGTTGTCCTGTGGTCCTATTCCCTTGACTCTTCATTTGAGAGCAATCCTTTATGAAGTGCCTCATTTGCCCACACTTAAGGCAAGCACCAGTATCTTTCCGGCAAATTCCAAGATGCTTCTTTCCATATTTGCCACAAATGGGAATTTCTTACTTAGTTTGATTATTCCATGGTATGAAAATTCCTTCTTTGGTTCTCTTCCATTTCCATGCTGTCCCTTATGACTTTTGTTCTTATGTCTTCCCTTCTGGTCTCATTCAGCTCATTCAGCTGTCTCTGCCTTGTACCTTTTCTCCATGATTTTGGCCTTGTCTACGAGCTTGGCTAAGGTTGGAAACTCTGTTGCTGCCAACGAATTGAACAAAAGTGTGATTAGTCCTCTAAGGAAACAATTGATGTCACTTGCTTCAGTAAGAACAATGTTGACAATGAACCAACTAAGTCGATTAAACTCCTTAGCATAATCTAACACGGACATTCTTAGCCTTTGCTTCAATTGCTCAAACTGTAATGCTCTATCTTGCCTTTCTCCTTCTGGCAAGAACTGATCCATTACTTCTTACTTAAACTCCGCCCATGTAGGTGGGTCTACCCCATAAAGTTGTTCTTTAATACTTCTCTCATACCAATACCAAGCTTCTTTCTTGAGTTGGAGTCCTACCAACTCGATCACTTGAGCATCTAAGCAAGATAAACGATGGACTAGCTTATCCATCTCATCTAAAAATTCATGAGGGTCATCTCCTTCCTCACCACAAAAGGTAGGCGGTTGCAGCTTCTTAAACTCTATTACGGTCATCCCCTCGTCAGGTAGCCATTTCCTCTCTCTTCGAGCAGATGTCACTACTGCAGTTGGCGTAACTCTATTCCTTTCTTGAGTTGGTGGTGCTTCTCACCTTTGAGCTCGTAGCTCATCCAGTTCCTTGTGCAAGTCTCTCATTTCTTCGCGCATGGCATGCACTTCTTGCGAAGATGCTTACTCACTAGAGCCCATAGTCGGTGCCCTCAAGTTGGATCTTTCTCTTGACCATATAGGTGCAGAGGCAGCATTCGATGCGGTGTCTGATATAACATTGTCATTAGCCCTAATGGATTAGGCAACTATGTGAACCTTCTTCTTGGGAGGCATTCTGTCTATCATAATTACTCATCCCCTATCCTAACCCATTTAATCCCTCCTTATCCTAGCACACATTATCATGCATTTACCATATCACATCACTAAGCACATATCATGTATGAATCGTATATCACATAGTTTTGCACATATCACATATCATAATCAAGTAGCATATATCTCATATTATCACACCATATCATAATAATGAAAGAACTCATCTCATACTAGGTAACTAGGCAATCAAGGAAAATCATTCATATCATATAAAGTGTTATACCATTACGTCAATCATCATATCTACTAGACCTAATTCTCATGTCCACCTCTAGAGCAATCAAGAGCGACATGGCCACTGTTGCCACATCGGTAGCAAAGAAGATCTCTATCTGGATGGCAATTAGCTGAAGATGCAAACCTCACTGGCGAGTAATCTCCTCTATGCTCAACAATCCTTGACCTGAGTTGCTCCATATCCTCTCTTAGTGCATGAACCATAACCTTAACACGTCGATTTTCCTCCTTCAAGTATGAATAGTTATCCTCCAATTTTTGGATCTTACTATAAACCCAATCAGGATCTAAGCGCTCCTCAAGGTCCTCCTCATCATTAGGGGTCTCCTTTTTCATGGGGCGAATCACAGATATGACTTTCTCGAACATCTCTAGCCAAGTCCTCTTACAGGTCACCCAAGGTGCTCTGGGTCGCGATCCTCGAGCAAGTGTAATCTTCTTGGTCATCTGTCAGAAGAATTGTAAGGCAAGCAAACAATAACAAGGATTACTAAAACCTACTAGGATTTCGCGAAACTATGCTGGCGATAGACTGCAAGTGACAAGACAGGAAAATTCCTATGCTCCAGGATTTTACTTAAGCGACTCATATAAAACAAGCCTAAACTAGACTTTTAAAAACCAGGCTCTGATACCACCTTTCTCACATCCTAACCTTAGATATATGACGGTCCTAGAACACGGGGAGACATAAGGTCACCCATGCCCATAGAACCCATTTACATATAAACAATCATGCCTAGGATCTTATGAAACCTCTTACAATAACTCATTTAAACATTTAGATGAATACCTTAAATTGCGGAAGTCTAAAATAAATCATTACATATAAAATCCATAAGGAAAATAATATATATCAATAAGTATCAATCAACATTCTTGGAGCATCTAATGACAAGATTCCATAAATTAGTATTATTGATAACTTGAACGAGGAGTTCCCTAAGCAAAGTAGAATGCTTGAGCCATCACCTTGCCTTCTCACATTTGCTCACCTGGAACCACACAAGGAAGAAGGGGTGAGATAGATGATCTCAATGAGTAAATGATAAGGCACATAGATATCACATATTCCTTTGAAAAGGAAACACATAACTTATACACATAGTTCATAATTTATAATTCATGAATCAGATTACAATTTAGCAAGGGTTTAATTTGGCAAGTTTGCAGAAATCACACTTATAACACATAGTGAGTGAAGGCTATTGCTCTATCACTCGAACACATTAAGGAGAGGTGGCCTTATACCAAATTCCAACTCCTATCACTTATAAAGCATGAAGCTTATCAGGCTCTATGGCTAGAACTGCCCCTTTCTAGCTGAGGTGGATACACTACCCCTATCCATCGAGTTAAGACCATGTGCACAGGTCCCGATGATTACCCGCATCAGCACGAGGATTCTGCATAAAGGGTAAAAGGTATCATAGCTAGAGCTAATGGTAATCACAATTAACAATATCATATAAGGCAACAATAACATGTATTCCAATAAAAAATAGTGGTTTAGCTTTCAAACAAAAGATACAATGATAGTGTAGTTCTAGAAAGAATATAAGTCAAGGTGTCAATCATAAGAAGTTCGTATTGGATGAACAAACTAATTTTGGACCAAATGTCCTTTGGCAACCCAAGCTTGTCAAAGAATTCATATAATAATATTTTAGAATAGAAAAGAACTTGGGTTTCAAAGATCACAAGGGCTTACATAACAATATATCACATTCTTATAACACAACATAATGTTGTTCACACTTATAACATGAACATGGCGTTTACTCACCTTAGGGTTCCTTTGCTCCTAATATATGTAGTCCCTTTGCACTTCTAAAGCTCCTCAAACTCTATCATAATATTTGATTTAATACATAGCATTTATTTACTCATGATGCTCCTATCCCATAACTACCCTATGCACATATAACATACAAATACACTTAGAGTCCACACATAGGTGTACTCGTCACTTGCACATAACACATTGACTTTGAAAGTCTTGTATACTTAGGCCTTATAGGCTCTCTTGATATCACATTACAATCACATTAATACCTTTTTAAGGCCATCACAATATTATTACCTCAATATCATTTCACTTTAACAATCATCTTAATACACTTTACACTTCCATACATGTCAACTTAACCATTAACCTTTCAAGTGTCATGCTTAACTTGTATGATCCTTTTTATTCAATTGTCACTTCATCAACTCAAAACCATGTATTTATTATCAAGTCATCATAACATCTAGCTCCATATTTCTCAACCACATTTGCATTCTAAACACAATATAAGGTTAAGATGCCTTAAGTATTCCTTAAGTATGCCTTAAGTATACCAAAATGCATCTAAGCTTATCTAGGATCATTCCTTCAACTAACATGTAATTTTATCATTTATTATATATACATACATGTCAATACTCATCAAAACATTCACATAAAAATTATAAACTTTGGGACAAAAATATTTATATAGACCGAATGCATCACCAAAGTAAAAACTAAATTCTTTTTCTTTTCGCACTTTCCATCTATTTTAGAAACATGTAAAAGTATGGTTTGAACCAAGATTTTTCATTTAAGCACAACAAAAATCATTTTAGAATTTTAATTCATATGAATCGGCCACATTTGGTGTTGTTTATACATAAAAATTCAACTTTTGAATTATAGAGCACAAAACTATGAGTTTTCTTGTTTTTTGTATTTTTTGGTCATTTCAGAAATATGTAAACAGGTTGTTTAAACTATTATTTTTCATTCAATCGGAGCAAATATTAGTTTAGAACACATCCATACATGATTCGGTAGCCATAGATAGTATTTATACAAAAATAATTCCAAGTTTAAAGGCTTAGGTGAAAAATCATGAGTTTTCACGCTTTCCGCACTTTTCGTTCATTACAGCAATAAACAGACACATGATTCAAATCATTATTTTTCATCTAAACAAAATAAACATCATATTAGAGTACTTCCTCACATAAATCGGCAGCCACATATCAATTTAGTAAGAGAATTTTCCAACTTCTAAGTTCTAACACAAAAACTTTGAACTCCTTTGTTTTTCGAAATCTAATATTTTCCATCAAAATAGTTCAAAAATCAGTTTAGGAATCAACAATACACAAATCGCACCCCCCCCCCCCCAGCCCTAGTGATGTTTATGCATGAAACTTGTGTTTTTAAGTTATAGAATTCACCTTTGGAGAAATCTTGCGGAAAGAATTGTGTTTTCAGTAGAAAATAGATTTTCTCTCCCAAAAACTCACCTAAATAGAATTAAATTTGTAAAAATCAATAATCAACCAATTCAAAATAATTTTTCCATAATTTATTTCATAGAAATTAGTTTAGAAATCGAAAGAGAAGAAAAACTTACGATTATAGTCAAGAATCGCGAAACGAAAAGGTGTTTTCTTAATTTTAGTAGAGAGGAATATTTTGAGAGGATTTTTCTGCCAAGATACAGAAAAAATAAAGTGATGGCTGCTGGAACTTTGGTCTGGCTGAATTTTAGATTATATATTAAGATTTGGGTGAAATTTCCACTAATACCCTTAATGAACTAGGTTATGAGGATTTTAATGTAGTGGGCTTTTGGGTATTTGAGCTTTTATTTAAATTTCAGGCTGAGTAAAATCAAAAATAAAAAGAATATTTTTCTTATTATTTCTGTAACATTTCCCCCCAAAAATATTTATTTTAAAATATTTTAAAAATACTCGTAAAATTATTTTATGCTTAAAAATTGTCTTATGCATGAAAATTCATTTTATTTAAAATAAATTCTTTTATGCAAATGCACCTCATGTAAATCATTTATTTCACAATAGCAATTCATATTATGTATATTAAAATTAATTTAATATGTCACATACTCATCAATTACTTGGATCACTAATTTTTCACAAAAGCACACACTTAACCTTAATAGTTCTAAATCAAGCAATTTATCACAAAAATTCCTAGGGTGGGTGTTGGTTGTTACAGTTAGGTTAGGTCTAGTTTTAGGGAAGATTAGTTATGGCCATTGGGGAAAATTGATTTAGAAGCTCGGTCTATTTTGGCTTTAGGGAATTATTTAAAATTAGTGGATCATCTTGGAAGGCTAGGTCGGGTTTGGCCTTGGCTAGGGTCTTTTGGAAGCTTAGTCTGGTTTGCTGTATAAGAGGTCAGATTAGAGGCTCGGTCAAGTTATGGCCTTTGGGGAGTTCATTCAAAAGGCTTGGTTAGATTTTGCCTTGAGACTGTGTCAGAGAGATCAAGCTGGAGTGCTAGACTTAATAAGAAATCAAACTGGAAGGCTAAGCATTGCTTAAAGAAAAGGTCAGGCTAGGAAATCAATTTGGAAGATTCAGTCAGATTTGGCCTTTTAGGTTTGGGATTCATGGTGAAGGCTTTTTGGTTTAGGTTCCATGATGAAAGCTTCTGGTCTTAGGCTTCATGATGAAGGCTCCTAGACTTGGGCTTCATGATGAAGGCTTTTGGCCTTGGGCTTCATGATGAAGGCTTTTGATTAAAAGAATTTTGAGCTTTAAGTATAGTTCTTTAGCTTAGGCTTTTCTAGAAGATGATTTGCTTTAGCTTAGGTATGATGCTATAGGTTTTGGTCATAAGGATGCTGCGGGCTCGTAGATAAGGGTTTGCCCTTTGACATGGTTGCATCAATCTAAGAGGATTAAACTGAGGATGGTTTATAGGCCTTAAGAGACTTTGATCTCAGGGATCATGTGTTCTACTAATAAGGCTTAATCTTTTAAGGATAATGAGATGTTTGCCAAAGAGGCATAGGATGGGCCTTGACTAGTTCGAGCCCTTCTTAATCAACTTGAGGATGATAGGCCTTAGGAGATATGCCTCGACTTTGGTTTTTTCACAGAAATTGACTTCGATGATGATAAGTCCTGATAGACTTGGGATTTTTGGTTCTGCCCATAATGAGATTTTGCCAAGGAAAGGGTGGTATATGGCTTGAGCTTGAAATGTTGATATGATTTGCCAATGAGGCTTGGGATGGAACAATATGATTTCATAAAGTTCAAGAATGGTAGGTTGGAACTTTTGAAAAGGTCAGGGAGGTTGTATGATTTTGCTATTTGTAGCATGATTCATGGAAAATAGCAAGTCAAGCTTTACTTGTTGTTTAAGATTAAAGAGACTCTTAAAGTGACACTTAATTAGTTTGACTTGATGTAGCTGAAGTACCCTAAGGAATGGCTAAAAGGCTAGTGGAAAAAGTCAACTTAAGAGATAAGGATGTAATGGACAAATGGAAGGCAATGTGGAAGATTATGTCTTAGTTGTTTGAGCTTAGATGTGGGATCAATTAACAAAAAAGGATAACAAGCTTGAAAGATATGCTCCCAATATGGGATAAGATGGATTAACAGTGCAATTTTACAGGATGAGCACACTAATGAGGAAGGATGGCTTTGAAGGTCATGAGATAAGACAAATTGATTAAAGACAATGTGACGACCTTGGATGATGTACACTTAGAAAGGAAGATGACTAGGATGAGCTTTCTCTCTCTCTCTTAGCTCTAACTTTGCTAAGCTGCCTTTTGAGATTTTCAACTTAGTGAAAGTGAATTAATGAAAAATAGAAGAAAACATTCCACCGTGATTTAGGCTGCTGCTTTTCTTCATGTTGAGGGGCTCTGACCTTTGAATTATGGGTTTAACAAAGGTCTTCTCTAAACTTATTACCCCTTATTGAGGTGCATCATTTGATTATCCAAAGTGCAATGGGTAATTCTATTTGATTTTCTCTTCATGCTTTAACTATTTGATCATTTGACCTTCTTTGGTTAGGTACAATTGTTGATGGCATCTCAAGTTCTAACATGTGCTAATTGTGGTGGATTTAATTTAACGTTTGCTTATTTCTCTCTCTTTTTTCTTTTTTTTTTTTTCTCTTGCTTGCTTTTTTTTCTTTTTTTCTCTTTTTTTTTTTTACTTTTTTCTTTTTTTTCTCTTTTTTTTTAAGCTCATAATGCATAAATAATGAAAAGAAAATATAGTTTCATTATTATAAAAGAAACTTTATTACAAGATAATGAAAAAGGGATCAACGTAGTCAACAAAAATACAAAAAAAAAGAGAACACAATCTGACTCAGATTTAGACTCAAGCTTTGAAATTTGAACTCAAACTCATATTTAAATGTGAGATTCAACCTCAAATAGGTCAGATTAGTTAGGCTTGAACTCTTCCATGTCATGTCACTCGAGCTGAGATAAAGTGGAGTTGAGTTATGTTCAGGTTCTTCTTCACTGCTCGGGTTGTTGATGGGAAATTTAGGTTGAAATGATTCTTTTTGGATGCATTCCTTAACCTTTGATGCAATTGAAACCAAAGGTTTGAAGGTGGGTAGATATTGGGTAAGCAAATGGGCTTGGTAGGTCGAGAGTAGATTCTTAAAAAGGATATCCATTTGTTCTTACTCAATTGGCTTGTTGCGCATCTAGGGCAACATGGGAATGCTCTTGTTGCTTCTAAATAAGGCTAGCCATAAGTGTCATCAGGGTTTCAATGTCAACCTAGTTGGTTATTGATACCTCAAAACAAAATCAAAGAAACCCAATAAGGAATGGGTTAGAACAGAAAAGGTGATGGAAATATGGGCAAGCAGACTCTGATGGATTGGTAGGCCAATTATTTTAGGGTTTAAGGTATCATGGGCCAAGAATTTTAGGCTTAAGGCTCTAAGTTTGGGTATATAAGGCAAAAAGGTATTGGGCTTTAAGGTGGCTGAATAGGTTTTTAGAGGTTAAGAGTATATTAGGCCAAAGGTATTAGGCTTTAATTTAATGGGTTGGTTTTCAAACAAGGAATGGGTTTTAGGCGATGTTTTAACAATAGGGTCTTAAAGTGTCAAGAGGCATGAGTGAAACTTATAGTTAGGTAGTGGAGTTTAGGTAAAGATGAGGGTGGAGGTGTATAATGTTAGCTACGTTGATGTTTAGCTAAAGGAGCTAGGTTAAATTCTAGCTTTGGAAACTAGGTTAGGATTTAGTTTTAAATGGCTAAAGTTTAGTTTGGAATGCTAGGTCAAAATGCAGCCTCGAGTAATTGGAATCACAATTTATGGATAGTTTACTGTGGGCTTAAGGATAAAAGGACCATAGGTTTTATGATTGGGTTGTGGATGTACTATAGATTTGGATGTTAGATGAAATGTGGGTTTGGTGACTGCTAGTTAAAGGGTTTGATTAGATTGGACCATAGACTTAGATGGGCCATGGGTTTGAATAGTGTTGTAAAATATGAAGACAAGTCAGCACTTAACTTGGGTAAGGACTATGGATAAGGGTGAAGCTAGGTCAATGTTTAGCTTTGGTAAGGAGCATTTAGCTTGTGTAACGATAATTAAGGATAAATGCTAGGCCGGTGTTTAGCTTGGGTAAGAATTGCAAAGAACAAAAGCTAGGTCAACATTTAGCATGGAAAAAGGTTATAAATGAGGCTGAAGCTAGGTTAGTATTTAGCTTGAGAAAGGATTAAGGATCAGGGTGAAGCTAAGTCGGTATTTAGCTTGCATAAGGATTGGGGGGTAAAGCTAGGTCAAATTTTAAATGCAAATAGAGGTACCATAGATGGGTTTATTTTTAGCATAAGTTTGACATGGGTTCGAGTTTTTTTATCATAGGTTGAGATGGACCATGGTTTTGGGTGTAAATGAGTTTAGATGGAGGTGAGAGGATGTAGAGTGAAGGTGAGGGTGTTAGGGATAAAGGTGAGAGGTTAGGGTAAGGTGCTTTTATGTTAAACACTAAGGTTAATGGCATATAAGGTTAAAGATTAAGGTAAGGTGCTTTCAAGTTAAAGGCTAGTGTTAATGGCATATAGGGTTAAAGGTTAGGGTTAGATGCTTTAAGGTGTGTGGTTAAAGTATTTAGGTTAAAAGTTGAGATTCACGTATTGGTATTTAGATGAAGGTTGCCGGGGATGACCTTTTAGGATTGTGTGGCCAAGGTGATTAGGATAGAGATGTAAGAGTGTTTATGGTTTAAAAATGAAGCTATTTGGATAAAAGTGAGCATGTGACCCTTTTTAGTTCAAGGTGCAGCCTAGATTTGAAATGAATGCATATTTTGTACAATATGAATGCATTATATGTATGGAGAAACATTTCATGAGAATGCAAAGATACGAGGTTTTGATTATGATACATACAACCTATAGTCAAGATCTAGGTTCATTATATGAAAAGGGAAAGGGTGGCTTAGATAAGGCACTTGTCACACTAGAGTAGCGATATACATAACCACATGTGTGCCAAAGAGCCTCGTGTGGGTCTAATGGTACATGCATGCTTGTTACACCTTTGAAAGGATCAAAGGATTCATCGTAAGGTGGATGATTTCACTATCGGCTAATAGACCCAAAGAGGGTTATACTCTTGATGCTACTGACTATGCATTTGTTTTCCTTCAACTAGTTTTAGAGGTAAAGATCCTATGCACATGATGCATAAAAGTCATTTTTGCATTAAAAGTGCCAAACTTTAATTTAAACTAATTGGCAATCCTCTATTTTTTTTTTATTAAAAAGAAGGTAGTCCCCAATGGAGTCACCAACTATAAGGCGTCTCCCGAGCACCGATTCGATCCGTTAAGTGGGATTGAAATGCTTATTTGGGTTTGAACTCATGATTGAACCCTCAGGTTCAAATTGATTGATTTTGAAGAGTCACCACCTTAATTTTATTTTTTATTTAGGAAAAAGATTAAGGGAAAAACCCAAATTAACTCCAATTAATATCCCAAAGGAAAAAAGATCATTAGCCACGAAACTAAAGAGGATTTAGGGACTAGATTTTCAATTTATTTTAACAAAATTAGTTTGGAAAATTTAATACCAAATGACCTAAAATAAATTTCATAAATAGAAATAAGGATGATGCTTGAGCAATAAGATCCGTGCTAAGTATGACAATTATAAAGCAATAAACAAAATAAAATCTACTTAAAAAATTATTACAAACCAAAATGGATTAAAAATAAATAAAAGAGTGGATCTTTTCTTTAACCCTTATGATTACTAGGAAAAGCATACATTCCTCAACTAATTGCAAGAATCCACAAATCAAAAAGAGATTAGCACAAAAAGAATACAATTATACATAAAAATAAAATAAAATAGAAATAATCTCATTAAAAAAGCATGATAGAAAAGGAAAAAATATTTTAAAAAATTTTTTGGAGTTGATGCCTACAAGGCTGGCATACCTATTTATCCCTTTGAATAGAAATCAAACCCTACGTAGTTTTTCCTTTTTACATAGGAGGGACTTTTGGAAAAGGTTAATTTGATTTGTTAATTTAATTCAGATTTAAAATTAACAAGATTAGATCTTTTTAGTTTTAGACCTAAGAAAAGATATAAAAGAGAGAATTCTGGATCTAATTTAAGAAATCTCAAAAGGAGGAATTATATTGATTTTGTGCTAGGAGGAATTATACTGATTTTGCGCTTTCTTTGTATGAACGGAGCAAGCCTTGCACCATATCTAAACTCCGTCTTGGTTAAGATCTCACAAAATGAATAGAAATTAGAGATTTTTGTATCTAAAAACATGTATCAAATGGTAGGAGCAAACTCCTATTTATAGGAAAACTGAGGGAAAATCAAGAAGAAACCAAAAGGCTAGAGGTCTGGTGGCACCAATGTAGTGCCAGCCAGACCGGCAATAGTGCCGACTAGTGTGTATGGTGCCACTCAGTCCAATAGCATCTAGGTGGTGCCGCCCGCCTAGGTGCAGCTCAGCCCAATTTGAGCGAGATCTATATTTGACCCTATTCCATCCTATTTTGGCCTATTTTGACCCTTTTTTTTTATCTAATTTAAGCCCAATTTGATTCTGTGAGTTTGTAATTGAGTGCCGATCATCTAGAGGTGCAAATTTAAGGAAATCCATTTTTTCAACGAGGTACTGCCCCTTTGACTCTTGCCCACTAACTGGTTAGTAAGACTGCCATACTGGCTTTGTATTGCGCACTAATTTTAGCAGGTGTCAAGCTGCAGTCGAATCAAAACAGTGCAAAATTAAGGATTCATAGATTGACGTATTGAGATTAAGGATAAATTTAGAAATAGTTTGTTTAGATCCTAACAAGGTCTCTTTCTAATGGATTAACTTTCATATTTAGTAACAATAATACTTCCAATTAGATCACTTATTGTATAGGTGTCCTTTGGCAACATAAAATAATTTCAATGATACCAGAAGAAGATATAAGCGGATGTAGATTTAATACTTGTTTAGGCAAAATTTGATTTGATATTTTCCATAATCTTATTACATTTTAAGAGGTAGCTATGGAAATTATGTTTGATCCAGTTCTTCTCATGACACTTTAGAGTTGTGTTTTGATTAAGCTAATTGCTTAGAAGCTGCTAGTAGTTAATCAGTTTACCACAGTAATACTTCGCCTTTGCTTTCTTGGTTGTTGGTTCAAACATAATGTTAGAGTGGTGAGGAAAATTTAGTGTTATTATTTTATGGCTTTTAATTTATTGCCTGTTCTAAATTAAATAATCAAAAATTAAGGGAGCATAGAAAGTGGAAGGATATTCTTATGAGGAAAGAATTGAAAAATAAATTATAGTTTCTCTCCTTATGTTTGGCTTGTGAAAAAGAAGCAGCAAATATGGATAAATGTTAGGCTTGTCCTATAGCAATTAACAATTTGAAAATGGGAAATGATAACTATGTCCTTCATCTATTTAATTTGGGAAAGTGATGGTGTTAATGATAATTGTGTCCTTGATAGTTTGTTAATTTGTAATACTTAATTTTTTTTATACTGTATTCTATAATTTTAATTTTTTCTTTGATATTTTAAAATAAAAGAAAATGTTAATGATGGCAATATAAATGTGGAACACTTAGAACTAGAGAGGTCTATGGATAATTAAAAATTTGAGCAAAGAAGAACGCAAAGCCATTTACGATATACTTCTACAAAAAAGTGTTGATGGAAAATGGAAAAAAGATTCGACAAAAATGGTTGCAATATCATTTTCAATTTCTATATGTGTTGTTCAATACATTTGGAAACAAGCAAAAAGTAGTGGCGAACATATAGATGTTTCTCATGGAAGGACAAGAAATTGAGGCCTTAAAATAGTTCAAGTTGATATCCCTTTATATAAACGGACAACCCATGACTCTTTAGTTCGCTCTATGAACATAATTAAGCAAAGCCACATTTTTTAAATTCGAGATACAGTGCCATTTAAATGCTATAAAACCTTTTCTAAAGGAAGAAAATAAAAGATCTTAACTGAATTTTGCATTTCGATGCTCGATGAAAATAGCATACCACATAATCCAACTTTTGTAGAGATGTATAATACGGTTCATATTGATGCTAAATGGTTCTACATGAAAAAAAAAATTACAGAATCACTACTTGCCGCTAAATGAAGAGGCCCCAATGCGCACTTGTCAAAGTAAAAACTTCATCAAAAAAGTAATGTTTTTAGTTGCATTAACCCATCCAAGGTTTGACGCATAAGAAAATAAACTTTTTTTCATAAAAAATTAATGTATTTCCTTTTGTGACGCAAGAGCTAGCCAAGAGTAGTGTTAATAGAGTTGCTAGCACATTAGAGAAAAAATTGATAGCTTCAATAAAAAGAGAATTTATATGAACATACTTAATTGAAAAGGTTATCGCTACTATCAAGGCTAAATGGCCAAGAGAAGATTCAAGGTATCTAGTTTTTATTCAATAAGACAATGCAAGAACACAAATTAATCGATTTGATGATGAATTTTTCCAAGCAGCTACACAAGATGGATTTGATATTCATTTGATGTGTCAACCTCCAAACTCTCTAGATTTGTGGATGAACTTGTTACTGCTATTATCAAGTCATTTGAAGCTCTTCCTTTTGTGAAGTCTAATCGAATATTTGTAACATTACATTTGTGTATGATGGAAATTATAGAGAAAAAGGTTTCCACAAATACAAAAATTCCACATGTTAAGAAAGCAACATTGGAAAGAGAAGATCAGCTTCAAACTCATTTGAAATGTTATCCTACATTCATGCAAAAAGTTCTTAATTATTTAAGTTAGATTTGTTCAAAATTTTGCCAATTATTTCAGTTTAATTTTGTTTTTAGTCTATGCTTATCATGACTTTAATATTTGAAGATCTCATGAATTAAAAAGGAACTACTTTGCTTGTTCAATATTTTCTCAATCATTTAAGTTATATTTGTTCAATATTTTCTCAATATTTATTGTGACTTGACTATTTTAAGATGTTATGAATTAAAAAGGAAAAACTCTGCTTGTTTAATAGTATTTTCTTTTCTGAGTATTGGTACATTCTTAAAGAATTGGTGCTTGAAGAAAATAATGAACTAAATCATAGTTGAATGAGGCTTATCTAACAAATTAAGCAATTGAAAATTTTATGACATCATTTCAAAGAAAAAGATACTTGTTGAAAGGATTGTTGTGCTTCTTTAAATCATTATAAAGATGTTTATTCATTTCCACTCCTTGACAATATTATAGGAATTATATTTCTAATGTATAAATATCCATTTCTCTTATAGTATTTTATATATGTGTGTGTGTGTGTTAAATCATTTAGTGACCCTTTCTTCTTAGTGGGTTCTTCAATTTTAACTAAATAACATTGTTCTTTCTTTCTTAAATTTTAACTAAATAACATTCTTTCTTTCTTTCTCTATATAGTGTCTTTTAAGAAAAAGACAAAAACGAAATGGGAAGACATTCTTGCTGCTTGAAGCAAAAACTAAGGAAAGGATTATGAATTTAATTTTTAATTTTTTGTCAAATTTTTACAATTAATTAATTATACTGTTTGATTCATTTCATTAATCAAGCTTGCAAAGGTTTGAAAGAGTTGTAAACTTAGACGGATTTTATTCTTGCTTGAAAAAGAAGCTTATGAAACAAGGAATAGACCCATCAACTCATAAGTCAACAACTAAAGTACAAGAAGTGAAAGAAGAGTAAGATTTGTTCAAATAACACATAATAATAAATCTCTACCAATTGTATCAAACTTCACAACACAAGAGCCAACATTTCTTATTAGCAATGGATTAACAATGGATATAAGTAATAGTAATTACTATGGCAATGGATTAACAGAAACTCCAAGAGAGCAATTCCTTAACAAGCAAGCCTATGATCTAAATTCTTTCAATAAACTTCTTCATCACTTTGTTGGGTATCACTAGAATCATCACACATCTTCAAACCAATAACCATGCCCAGAAATCCATCAATCAAATAGGTTGAAATAAAAATAAACAAAACATAAAAGATCACATTGATTATTAGTGAGATGCTTTTGGCAATCAACAGAACATATTTGTTATCATGAGAGAAGGTACAAATGTAATCCATTTAGGACTCATCTCTTGAACAAATTAAAAAATCAAAAATACCTTACTAGTACCCATCAATCCTTATAATGTATAATTAAAGCTAATAAATGGCAAAGAATGATAGAACAGAGGTGTTTTCCAACTATTAATATTAATCATAACATTTATGGATTGTAGACTTATAAAGATTAATTTAACTTTTGTGTTGTTAAGATGAAGTAATACACTTTTAACTATCCATCATCCAATGAATGCTCACAGTAATTATGTTAAGGCATCTCCATCCTTCAATCTTAGTCATAGCACACATGGATCATAGAATTATAGTAGAAACTAAATTTCAATTTTTACATAGTTAACATGATCTAATTTACTCCAAAAATCTAAATCAAAAATAGTAAGGCATTAGTTCATATTTTTGGATTTCTCTCATCCAACCTATAATTTGATCTCCAAGACCACTTCCAATACAAGCCAAAAAAGAAATATACCATTGCCTATTTACTATGGCTAAAACAAGGATTTGAATATGTAAGCTACAGCTCAGGGTAGAGATTAATCAACTTACAAACCAATAACTGGAGTACAAGAGGTGAAAGAAGAGTAAGATTTGTGCAAAGAACATTAGTAATAATAATAAAGCTCTACCAATTGTATCAAACTTCACAATACAAGAGCTAGCATTTCTCATTAGTAATGGATTAACAATGAATACAAGTAATAGTAATTACTACAACAATGGATTAACAGAAACTCTAAAAGAGCAATCCCTCAACAAGTAAGTTGTCACATCTTAATTTTAGAGATATGACAGTTCTATAACATTAGGAGACATAAGGTCACCCATGCCCATATAATCCACTCATACATATGCAAACATTGCCTAGGATTGTACCAAAACCTCATACATTAACTTAATTAAACCATTCATAGGAAAACCTTAAGTTGCGAAAGAATAGTTAAAACATACTTTAAATACATTCCACAAGAAAATAATATTTAAACTCCAAATAAAGCCTCAATAGATAATGTTTCAAAATAAATTCCCAAACAATAATTATGATATATTTTTATTAATTATAATTAGCCCAAAATTTAAATAAAAAGCCCAAATACCTAAAAGCCCACTATACTAAAATCCTCCAAACCTTATTCATTAAGGCTTTGTATACTAGGAGCAAAGGATAAGGTGAGTAAACGTTGTGTTCATACTATAAGTGTGAGTAGCATTATGATATGTTACAAACATTTGATATCTTGTTATGTGAGCCTTTGTGATCTTTGATACCCAAGTTCCTTCTATTGAGTGCAATTTCCACTAATACCCTTAATGACCTAGGTTAAGAGGATTTTAGTGTAGTGGGCTTTTGGGTATTTGGGCTTTTTATTTAAATTTTGGGCTGATTATAATTAATAAAAATAAAAATATTTTTCTTATTATTTTCATCAAAATTTTCCCCAAAATATTTATTTAAAAATTATTTTAAAATACTAATAAAATTGTTTTATGCTTAAAAATTGCCTTTATGCATGAAAATTCATTTTATTTGAAATAATTTATTTTATGCAAATGCACCTCATGTAAATCATTTATTTCACAATAACAACTCATGTCATGCATATTAAAATTAATTTAATATGCCACATGCTCATCAATCACATAGATTACTCATTTTCACGAAAGCACGCACTTAACCTTAATAGTTCTAAATCAAGCAATTTATCACGAAAATTTCTAGGTAGGTGTGGGTTGTTACATACATAGACTAGGATTAGTTCAAAATGATGAGCTTTTCATATGTTTCTTGTTTTTCACTTTGTTTGATTAGTTTGATCTTGATCCTATATGTTTGGAGTTGTTTTATGTGTTTTCTAACCACCTAGAAGCCACATTAGGAGTACCCAAGCAAACTAAGTCAAAAGCAAGTGGAGATCACATAAAGAATGAAGTTAAGAACTGGAACCAAGGTCAGAACACGCATGCCCATGGTCTATTATAGGCCTGAGTTTTGATTCTTTTTCTTGTATTTCCTTCCCCATTGGGTTCCTATGACACTTTTCTTAGTCCAAAAGAATTTGAGTTAGTCTAGTAGCATGGTCTTTTAATTTATTTAATTTTAATCGGTTGTAATTAAATATCCTTCATCTTTCAAAGGATTATGCTCCTTCTATCCCAATTTAATATAGTTAGACTTAGGATTTTGTGATCATCTAAACAACTTGGTAAATTTAATTTTTTATTCCATATATGTAATTGGATTTTAATTGAGTTTAATTTAGCAATTCACCTTAGAATGCATGTTTATCTAGATTATTAATTAAAATTGGATTTAATTAGAGACAATATATGTTTAGGTTGTTTGATTGATTAGAAGGCCTAATTAGGCTATTTATTTTCTATTCAATTTATTTGTTGCTTGTTTGCTTGAATCCAACTCAACCTAATTCATAACCTATTAAAAAGATGCATGTTTTAGCGTAAACAAATAGGATGGCATGTTTGCATGTGTAGAAACCAACTGAATTGGGCCTTAACGGGTTAGTAAAAAACTTGGATTAATCAAAAGACATGTAGATAATGAACTAGGGTTTTGGTGCTCTCTCACTTGATTTTTTTAGTTTGAGCAAATTATATATGTTAGTAAACTACAATAATGTGATATAAATTATCATTTAATTAAAACGTCCAACAAAGCAATGTTAAGCCTAGCATTAATATTGACCAACAATGGAAGCCAAGCTCACAACTGGGTGGCCTTAAGTGCCTAACATCTTCCTAAGTTCATACTTAACTTCCTTACCCAGAATCTCATATTCGGGTGGCTAAGTAACAAGCAAGAAATTTAGTCACCCTATTTTTCCTTTTTTTTTTTAACAAACTAGGTGGCGACTTCCTTTCTCCTATTGGGTCTCGACCCTTTAGTCTTTCCCCTAATATTTTATTAGAAAGCAATGCAAGGTCTATTCACTCAAGGCTAGAAACATGGTCACGATAGTGGCAACTCCACTTGGGATATGAGAAGTTGATTTCGAATGGTCCTTATTAATGCTAAGTTTTTTGGTTTGCGTGGACCTACATTACGACACTTATCATACAAGCCCCTTCACTGGGAGCCTTAAGCCCCCCATTAATTGAGGAAAGGGTCCCTTTACCCCATTTGACCTTTGAGATTTTGAATCAATGTTACCACTTGCAAGCTTGTACCTTTGGGTATGAAAAGACTTAGGCAAGTGTATTAATTACCTTTAGGCCTCCAACTTATTGCAAAGTATGAACCCATTTCTCGCTTGTGGGAGCCAAAGCCTTAAGGCTTAGAAATTTTCCCTAAGACATTTCAAATGTGTTTTATACATGTATGAGCCCAAGCCTAATATCTTTACTGGATTTAAATTGAAACCAAATGGACTTGGACCATAGGTTGTTTATGCTTTGCTTGTTTTATTTTTTGAGAGTATATTGATGGTGCAGGCTTATGGTCCCCCTATTAGATAATTTAAACTAAAACCAAAAAGTCCTAGGAAAGAAAGACTGAGATCATTAATGTGTGGGAGAAATAAGGTTGGAAGGATCTTGTTATGGGTATGTGTTTGCATATATCCAATTGCTCATGCATTATATAGGTTAGATTTCATGTCATCATGCAACTAATTTTGTTTTAGCCATTTAAGAGTAGCATTGTATTTGAATCAAAAGTGGCATCCCCAAGTCAAACAATAAGAGACCATGTGATGAAATGATCTCAATCAACCTTATTGCAAAATGGAACAAAAAGCAAGAAGGTTTCATTTGATCCCAATGTTATCTACTCTTCACCTGTGAAGGATCTCTTGACTGAATGCTCTGTGATCCAAAAATTCAACAAAGATCTCCTTAAGGTGATTTCTAAAGCTTCCACTCAAAAAGAGATAGCTAGCATTGAAATGGTAACTGAATATCGGTTGGTTGAGTATGGAGACCAAAGTCGCCCTAGGTCTACATTAGCTCAAGAATTGGATAAAGACTGCCAGCATGTGTTAGCTAAGGCAATGGTCAAAGCCAAAAAAGTGAGTGAAGCTGCTCTCAAGAAATGCAAACACGATAAGTACATGGAAACTCTTAAATGAACTTTTTACTTGCTATGTGGTCATACATTTGGACTCCTTTTCTATCTGAGTCATGTAATAAGGGATGAATTATCTTCCCAAGAAGCTTAATAAAATGACTTCTTTTTGCTAAAGCTTTATGTTGTCTTTAGAAAAATGAATGAATGAAAAATAAAAATAAAAATTTAAAGAGAATGAGAGAGAGAGAGAGAGAGAAGAGCTCATTAAGTTGAAAACTCGAAAAAGCAGCCTAGGCAAAAGTTAGAACATGAAAAAAAAAAGAAAAAAAAATGAAAACTTGGCTAAAGAACCTTTCACTTGTTCTTTAGGCAAAAGTTAAAGGTAGGGAATGAAACTTGGAAAAGAAAGAAATCTTTCAACTTGATGAGCATGAAATTTCAGCTCAAGAGGAAGTGTGACGACTAGATTTTTGGCCCTAGGTGGATGGGCTCTACACTACTTTTTAGTAGAACATTGGGGGATCTATGCAATGGGCTAGGGTCCAAGATGGAGAAAGGAGTTGCCACCTAGTTTTTAAAAACTAGAAAAAAATTGGGTGCCTAAGATTCCTTACTTCTAACCTAACTACTCGAATCAGATATTCTGTGTAAGAAAATTAGATACGGTCCTAGGAAGGTGTTGAGCACCCAAGCCACCCACCTAAGAGGCTGGCTTCCACTGTTTGGTCTCGTTATTGTATGCTTTCATTAGTTTTTTGGGCGTTATTTACATGATAGATATATCACAACATCGATCACTTCATGTGGTGTGTTATCTTAACACAACAACATGCCTAAACAATACTTAACTATATTAGTACTTTTGATTTACCAAGTTATCATGCATTAGCGATTTGGTTAGGTTTCTATCATGCCACATACAACCCTAATTCATTTGATCCTAAACATGCCTTATTTCTATAAATTTTATACAACAAAAATCATGTTTTAAGAAACACATTGAGAATAAAATAAAGTGCAAACAATTAGCAACTTAAATATTCATACTAGTTACTTAATCCAATTATTTAACCTGTATTCAACATGCAATTCTAAGTGATCAAGGTTCATTTTAGGTTCAATTAAATGCATAAATTCCTTTAATTACTAAGTTGCATGTTAAGTGATCATACATTTAAATCCTATGTCTAAATTAAATGACAATTAAAGGGGAGGGAGAATTAAATAGTGACCTTAATTCAGGAATGTCGATCTACTAGAATAAAGTTGGGAGTGCATATACCTGCCTTCTGCTAGGCAGCCTCCAACTCTTTTGATCTTTCTTCTATTGGTTCTCCAGTTAGTTTTTAGCTCATCCAGTAGCCTCTAAACATCACAATATATATGAAAGTGCTATGAAACTCTTGATAATTTAATGAAATGGTCAAATCAAATTAATACAAAACTAAAAATGCAAGAATATGAAGAACAAAAAGGAGCGGGTGCATAGGGTGCCATACACTAGATATGCAGGAAATAGAACAGAACAATAACACAACATGGATGAGGGGCATATGACCGTTATGCCCCATGAGCCCCTCACCTTTTGGGTAACAAAGGCTCAATCTTCTTTCAAGCAATTTCAAGCAATTTAGGATGCAAACACATGATATCCATATAGGTAGGATACTATGACACATATGTGAATATCAATAACTTAATAAATCAAATAATAACATGATCAAAATGAAAATAAATTGAAAAAGCATAAAATGGATCCTTCATAATTAGATGATCAAGAATTGGTTCAGACCATCCTCTAAGGCAGAAGCATGTAATAATGTCAACCATATGCATAATTCTAACAACCCAAAGTTAAGGCACGCTCAGAAATGAAATAACATGATAAAATAAACAATAATAGGAAATAAAATTAAAACAAAAAAGAATGAAAAGCACATAATTCCCTTATTAGACTCCCTACCCCTTGTCACCATCAAGCCATTTAAGGCCTAATTGCAATCAGGATCATGGGGAAGATGAGGATTTCATCCCTTAGGCACAAAAACCATTCAATTCTTACATTTTCAATTCCTTTTGAGTTGATTCACTAGATAAAATGTAGATGTTTGGGTTAATAGCTTTCTTATTCTCCTTTGCAGGTTCCAAGTGCTCCAGAGAAAGTCCAAGAAGTTCAAGCTCTAAATTTTCTTCGAATAGAAAAGTCTCCCCCTTTTTTCAAAAAAGATTTTTTGTTTATATAATTTTTTAATTAAATTACAGTTCTCTTTGAATAAAATCCATAAAAATCTTTTTACATCGGTAAAATCCATCAAGCAGATACCCCGTTTACCTTGATGGGGAGTGTCATCTCCTCGGGGAATTTCCATCTTCCTTTTCTTTGTCTTTGGATCAATCTTATTGGGAAACCTCATCTCCCATTTTTGCCTCCCTTCTTGGGTAGTTCTACATTCTACAAAAGAATTCTAGAACATATTCATCAGTTAGTTCTGATTTTGGGTTAAGTTGTATGATAGTCGTTACCATGTTGAAATTCAATATGTTTAGCAATAGCTATCAAAGGTCTACAGGTACTTGGTAACCTTAAGTTATTCCATACCCTAAGACCCTCATAGCCCCTAAATTGGGATATGACAGTTAATCACCACAGCTGATCTTGCATTAACATCCTCATTATGCCATTTGAAGTATTGTCCTCCTGCAACAAAGAATAAACATTAAACATAATCAATTTGTACAAGAAAACTCTTATTAGAGAAATATGAAATTAACCAAATATAAATAATGCTCTTACTTTCTAATATTTGCAACAATAAAACCTCCCTAGATTTTTATCGCTCCATAAACATATCATGGAGCTTTCAATCCACATTTGCATAACTTTTCTAGAGCTAGACAGTTGTAACATGGTTCATTTCTTCCTCACACTTTAAACTCAAATATTCTAGAATTGGCTGACCAACATGAACTTTCAGCCATCTTTAATTTAAAGTAAATTGATGAAGAAATAGATGAACAAATGAGGATTTAAGGTTCTCGCGACTGGATTTAGGGATTTGGAGATTCTATGTTAGGGGTTTGAGATATTTGGTAATTTATATGAGAATTAGTATATAATAGTCTAGAAAATTATTTAATTAAAATCGGTTTTTGAATTTAAAACTTATTATTATTCATTCATTACTGAAATAAAATGTGAATGAATGAAAATGAATTCCACACTTTATTTTTTATTACCAGAATGTTTATATATATAACTGAAAAAAGGAAACTTAAGCTAACAAACTCGAAAAACTAAGAAACTAAAAATAGTTACTCTAACTAACTAATAACAATAAACTTAACTAATAAATACATCAACTAATGAACTAATAATAGCTCATTTGCTGACATGGCACTACTAGAATCATCTCTGTTCTTCACACTCCCCCTCAAGATGCACATACATGTTGTGTATGTTCATCTTGCTTAAAAGATAATAAAACTGATTTGGATGCAAGGCTTTAGTAAAAATATCAGCTGTCTGTTCTTGTGTCTTCAAGTATTCAAGCCTGATTACCCCAAACACAACCTTTTCTCTAATGAAATGACAATCCAACTCAATGTATTTCATTCTTTCATGAAACACTGGATTTTTAGTAATTTGAATTGCAGACATATTGTCATAGTAGAGAGTTACAGGTTCTTGTTATTCTACTCCAAAGTCTTTCAATAAAAATGTAAGCCACATAACTTTGCATGTTGTTGAAGCCATTGACCTGTATTCTGCTTCTGCAAAACTTCTTGACACAATAGCTTGTTTTTTTTATTTCCAACTTATCAACGAATCTCCCATGATTACACGAAATCTAGTTAAGGACCTCCTTGTATCATTGCAGCCTGCCCA
The DNA here is from genome assembly GCA_947687605.1 of Reutealis trisperma. Lineage (NCBI taxonomy): Eukaryota > Viridiplantae > Streptophyta > Magnoliopsida > Malpighiales > Euphorbiaceae > Reutealis > Reutealis trisperma. The sequence continues at coordinate 84,645 of CANTUT010001308.1, read as the reverse complement.
ATCACCATCTGAATTTGCAACAAGTTGAAGCTTTGAAGAACTAGAAAATAAAATTCCTTGTCCAGGTGCCTTCTTTATGTATCTGAGAACCTTGTATGCTGCTTACAAGTGTATGTTTGTTGGTTTGTCCATGAATTGAGTGAAGATATGGACTACATAACAAATGTCTAGTCTAGTTAGAGTGAGATACATCAATTTCCCCACAAGTTGCCTACAATAAGTCACATCACTCAACAATTCTTGGTCTGAATGAACCAATTTTTAATTCACTTCTACTAGAATGTTGCTTAGCTTAGCTCCTAATTGACTGTATTTTTTCAACAATTCAAGAGCATATTTTCTTTGATAAAGTGAGATTCCATGTTTTGATCTTGCTATCTCAAGCCTACGAAAATATCTTAAGGATCCTAAATCCTTTAATTTGAAATGTGCATTTAGATCCTTCTTCAATTGCTCAATCAAAGAGATATTATCACTTGCAATTGCAATGTCATCTACATCAACCAAAAGAGCCATAAAACCCACATCTGTGAATTTGGTAAACAAAGAATAATCTGACTTGGACTGTTTGAAACCAAGTTGTAAAAATGACTTTGTAAATTTGGCATTCCATTGCTTAGAAGCTTGTTTTAACCTATATAATGATTTTTGAAGTTTACAAACCAACTTCCCTGTGTTGTTGCTACCAGATTCATCCAAATTCTCCCCCTGAATCTAATATCCTAAAGGAATTTCCATGTAAACATCTTCATTAAGATCCCCATTCAAGAAAGCATTATTAACATCAAGTTGAACAAGATGCCAACCATTGATAGCTGCTAAAGATAAAAACATCCTAACTATTGTATATTTAACAACTGGACTGAAAGTCTCATGGTAATCAAACCGCTCCTTTCGATTATATCCTTTAGCAACTAATTTGGCCTTAAACCTTTCAATTGTTCCATTAGCTTTAAAATTTGTTTTATAAACACATTTGCAACCTATAGCCTGCTTCCCAAGTGGTAATTTGACAATTTTCCAATTTTGATTTGATTCCAAAGCATCAAGCTCAGATTGCATAGCCTCATTCCAATGATCATATTTATTGGCTTCAGCATAATTGGTAGGTTCACAAGTAGAAGTAAGAGAAAAAATAAAATTTTTATATGAATGAGACAAAAGATCATAAGACAAGTAATTTTGAATAGGATGAGAAGTATTGGAAGAAGACAATGATGTCGTGTTAACAGTTTTGTTTTTAAGTTGAATATGATAATCTTGAAGATAACTAGGTGGTTTAGAAACTCTAGAACTCTTTCTAAGAGATAAAGAAGTGGAGAGAAGAGAGTCAATATGAATATCAGTAGTATGTTAAGAATAAGTAGGTTGAGGTTATAGGTCAAAACCAGTATATGGCTGAGGTGGAAATTGAGATTCTGAATGTGCTAAGACTGGTGAAGATGGATTGCATGAAGAATGACCATTTTGATTATCAACTGTAAATGGAGAGCTAAAAATAAGCTGTTCTAAAGATATATCAGGAACTGAAACTAGTTCAACTGAATCAAGTGAATGATTTAAGATAGAAGAGGAATTTGTTAGAATATAATTAGGAATAGTCGATAGACAACAAAGAGACTCAAAACTAGGTAAGGAATCACTAAGTGAAGAAGACATGAAAGGAAACACAGTCTCATGAAATTTAACATCTCTAAAATTAAAAATGGTATGACTCTCTATATCATAAAGCTTATACCCTTTCACATTAGGACCATACCTTAAGATAACACACCTTTTTGATCTAGATTCAAACTTCTTTTTGTGAGGGGCAAGATTAACAGAAAATGCTAAACACCTAAAGGATTTAAGGTGTTGATATGAAGGTTTTTGAGAGAATAAAATTTCATAAGGTGTTTTGCCATGAAGAATAGAGGTAGGTGTTCTGTTAATTAGGTAGACAACTGTAAGAATAGCATCTCCCCAAAATTTGGTTGGTAATGCATAATGGAAGAATAAAGCTCTAGCAATGTTTAAGATATGCTGATGTTTTCTCTCAAGTAATCCATTATGCTATGGAGTATATGGACAAGAGCTTTGGTGAACAATTCCATGAGAATTATAGAATATAGGTAATGAAAATTCCTTTCCATTATTTGATCTAATGATTTTGATATGTGTATTAAATTGAGTGAGAACAAATATGTGAAATTGAGGAAGAATATGTGAAACATCATATTTGTTTTTCATAAGGAATACTCAAACACATTTGGAGAAATCATCAACTAAAGTTAAAAATAATGGTTACCATATAAATCTTGTTGTGCATAGAGGCCCCAAACATTAGCATGAACCATATCAAACAAGGCTTTAGTTTTATTAGTATGAACAGGAAATGAGAGCATTTTTTATTTAGCTCTAAGACAAGTAGTACAAATTGAAGTAGTTTTATTGATATTTATATCAAGAATCATAGAAGCAATTTTATCATTTGGTATATATCCTAATCTATGATGCCAAACATCAATTGAAACCATACAAACAGACTTAGATTGACATAATGTGTTTTGAATCTTTGATGGAGTGAAACTTTGTGTGAGATAAAACAATCCTTCTCTCATCTTAGCCAATCCAATCATCATCCATGATGAGTGGACCTGGATGAAACAATGATGAAAAATGAAGATGAGATAGATTTGATCATTAAGAAGAAGTTTGCTTACTGAAAGGAGATTAAAACTAAAGGAAGGAACCAACAAAATATTATGAAGAATCAAAAAGGAATAAAGAATAACAGTCCCAACATGAGTGACTTGAACTTTCATACCATTAGGCAATTGAACAAAGAAGTTATTAACATGAACATAAGAATCAAATAGGTCTAGAGAACAAATGAAATGGTCTGTAGCTCTAGTATCAACAATCCAAGTAGATACCAAGAATTTTGAAAGCAAAAGCTTCTGAAATTTATCAGTATTCATAGCAGAAAAAATAGAAGATTGAGTACCTGCAAAATTAGCTAAATGTGGTGAAGAGGATGAAGATTATGGAGATGAATTCATGTTACCAAATAAACTTTGATCATTGAGAATGGACATGAGCTTCTAAACTTGTGAAGCTGAAACTTAGTTTGCAAACCTGGCTCCTTAATTCTGAGCCCTTGGTTTATTGAATTTGAAATCAGGTGGAAATCCAATTAAACAAAAACATTTTTCTTTGATATGCCCAAGTTTACCACAATGATAGTAAACCTTGTCTCCATTTTGACCCTTTTTCACAGCCATAACCACTCCATCATTAAAATTCTTTGATTGCAAGAGCATGCTTCTTTGAGTTCTTCTTGTAAAACCATACTATAAACTTGATTAAGGATGTAAAAGGTTTCATGATTATGATTTGTGATCTAAGTGCTTGAAAGGTTTCATTAAGTCCATTGAGAAATTTAAAGACAAAGTCCTTTTATGAAGCATCAATGAACATTTGGAAGCAACCATCATTGCATTTACCACAAGAACAATGTGGTAAGGGTCTAAAGCTTCTCAATTCCTCCCAAATCCCATTAAATTTTGTAAAATATGCATCAACTGATTTAGTTCCTTGAGTAATTGAACACAAAAGATTTTGGAGATGACAAATTCATTAATCATCTAGTTGTGAGAATCTTTGATTAAGCTTCTCCCAGATTTTGCTTGCTTCTTTAATGTAGAACACAGTTGAGGCAATAGATGGAGAAATCGATCTTAAAAGCCAAGTAACAATAAAATTGTTACATCTAACCCAAGGAAGATGCATATCACTGTCTGCAGCAGGCTTAGGTATTGTACCATCAAGAAAACCTTGCTTGTTCCTTATTGAAACAGCAAGAAGAAATGATCTCTTCCATGAAGAAAATTTGCAAGTGTGATTTTTGGAGTAACCACAACAGAGCTATGGTTCTCTAAGTGGTGCAAATAATATGGTCATGCAGGATTGTCACTTGGATTGATAATCGCCATTGAAGAAAATAGAAGCTCTGAACACAAATGAACACAAAAATGAGAGCAAAAATAACAGAGAAAGAATAGTCGTCAAGAGAGAGAAACTAAGGGTAAAATGCAGTAGAGATCACTAAACTTTTGCCTGTTTTTTGTTTTGATCACTAAACTTTAATTTCTTACAATTTAATCACTAAATTTTAATTTTTTTTCACCGGCAAATCACTAAGACAATTCCGATGAACAACTCACTAAAAAACTGACGTGGTGTTCCAAGTAGGATAACACGTTATTAAGATTGATGACATAAGTATCCCATATCACACAAATAAATATATTTTAATTTTAATTTTTAATTTAAAAATATAATTTTTTAAATTTTAAATTTTAAAAATCTCTCAATGTGATGTGGCATACTTATATCATCAATTTTGATGAAGTGTCATCTTACCTACAATGTCATATCAATTTTCTGATGAGTTATTTCATAGGAATTATTTTAGTGATCCGCCAGTGAAAAAAAATTAAAATTTAGTGATTAAATTATAAGAAATTAAAGTTTAATAACTAAAACAGAAAATAGGTAAAAATTTAGTGACTTTAAGTACATTTTACCCAAAAAACTAGATATGAGAATCAAGCTATGATACTATGCAATAAAATGTGAATGAATGAAAATGAATTCCACACTTTATTTTTTATTACCAGAATGTTTATGTATACAGCTCAAAAAAGGAAAGTTAAGCTAACAAACTCGAAAAATTAAGAAACTAAAAACAGTTACTCTAACTTACTAATAACAGTAAACTAATAAATACATCAGCTAATGAAACTAATGACAGCTCATTTGCTGACATGGCACTACTAGAATCATCTCTGTTCTTCACAATTACAGTAGGTTGTATTACATGCACTCCAATTTGGCTAAAAAAGGACCCAATTGACTTTTGACAAAAGTTGAGGTTTTTAAATTGGCCATAAAGTACTAGGAGGATCTATTTGAGCTTTAGTCAACAACGCGGGAGGCGAATTGGCCTTTAACCTGAAAATTGAAAGCTTATAGATTTTTTTTTTTTTTTTTTTTTTTTAAGAACCTATATTGAGTGGCCCTAAATTCAGACTCCCAATTGATCTTTGCCCCCCGATTGTTAGCAGCTGGTCATTGCCTCGTTAATGCTTCCAGCGGGCATGGCAACTTTGAAAGATAAATTTGAATTATTTCTGAGGGGCAATTTTGTCTACTATTTTGCATAATAGCATCTAGGAGGTTGTAGCATTAGACATTGAAAAAATGATAATAATAATAATAATTAAGAAAAAAAAAAAGAAGTCCTCTTCCATGCGTCAAAAGAAACACCAAATCACATCTTCAAAAGTTCACATCTTAAGTGGTAAAATTCTGGGAGGAAAAACAATAAAACAAGTGCGAAATAAAATCAGACATTGGGAACATCATGTTAATCGGTCATCCATCGCCCATTTTTATATGGGACTACCTAAAAATACAAATATTACAACTACATTTGTTGAATAAAATTATCAAACAAGTACATAATAGTAGGAAAAAATGAATTCCACATAATGTTCTTTGCATGCATATCACAAACTTAATAGCAGCAGTGCATAAATACATGCCAAGCTAATCTTCTTGTATGAAAGCTAGGCTGAATTTATAGACAATCACCTGTAAATCAAGAAAATATTACTATAAATACATGTACAAATGACTAAATAACAGAGTCTAGTGCATAAACAGAATGATAGCCAGAGAAGAGTGGAGCTAGGATGGAAAAGGCATTGTTTCCATTAACTTGTTTGGATCATAAAATAGCAATAGAATAGAATAAATATTTTTATATGGAACAGTTATTTTCCAATTTGGCTAAAATTTTTAACTGTACAAATGGTTATTTTGTGGAATCATAATTCCACAAATTTGCTCAGTACATATTGCACATATAAATGAAAAATACTCATTTTATAATTCATGGAATCACTATTCCCTTTCTAGTTTGTTCCATTCCATGACACGAACTAGCACTTATTATACAAATAACTATTGCAAGAAAATTTTCCATAAATATCATTATCAAAGGAAAAAAAAATTGTTAAAATGTTGCACCACCTTCAACCATAAAAGAAAAAGGAAAAAGACCTTGGAAAAGTTGTTAAAATGTGAATGATTTAAAAAAGAACCCCACCATCTTCATCCATTTGAACAAAGCAAAAGAGCCAATCAGGTAGCTTGATTGGTCTCCCCCACTTGTGGGGATAGCTCATCCACATATTGGTGAAACTATTAGGTTTTTTGGGTATGATAGGGTTAGAGAAGGGGAATGGGTCCACATTCAGTCGTATAACTTAGGCCTCTATTGGGGAAAAAAGAGACTCTTGATCTCTTGTACTAGAAACTAAGCTATTAGCAAGATATGATGAAAAATACATAGGCTAAAATGCATTAGGATGTCTCTTTCCCCCTTTCACCCCCCCACCCCCCCCCCCCCCCCCCCCCCCCCCCCCCCCCCCCCCTCCTTGAAGCCTAAAATGACACATTAATAACCTAAAACTTGTATGGCCGGGTTGAGCTGTGTACCCAAATTAACGAATAATAATTAAATTTTAGATTGAGAAATAACAATGAAAATTTGCTATATTTTCGTACTTTGTTCCTTGCTTTCTAAAATTTACACTTTGCTCTTTTGATTTCATAAATTCAACAATTGTCTTCTGGACTAAAACTTCATCATTTTAAAATTCCTTTACATCTATTTTTACAATAAAGGAATAAAATACTCGGCTCGTAAAATTTAACAATAAAAAATTGAATTTTGAGCATCAAAGTGTACGTCAACCCTCAGTCAGAGGCAGATCTACATGGAAGGCAATGGGGCAGCTGCCCCACTGAATTTTACAATTCATCCTTTAAAATATGCACATTCACAAATGTACCCCCACTCAATTTTACATCTTTACCCACTAAATTATAACTTACAAGCATTTTACTTTCCATATAATTTTAAAGTTATAATATTGGACCACTTTTCTATTAGAAATAAAAACAAAAAGAGCTCCAACTTATATTCTCTCTCCCTAATCCTATTTACGAGCCATGTGTATGTATGGTTGTGCATGAGTTTAAAAAATTAATTGCCCCCATTGACAATTTTTTATGGATTTGCTTGCCCTTGCCCTCAATAGTTTATATATATATATATATATATATATATATATATATATATATATATATATATATATATATATATCCCTTTTTGATAATTGGAATTTAATTCAGTTCCTTGAATTAATTATGTTAAAGTGACATTGAATCACATATGCCATGAAAATTACTACTTATATGCAATGACGAAACCAGAATTTTAATTTTGTGGGGTCAAAAAAATATACACATATTATTAATAAATCATATATTTCACGAAAATTTATCCGTGTAATTTTTAGATTTTTTTTAAAATCCCTATGAATAATTTTTTATTCTATTTTGTCTTTAAATCTATGTTCTTGAGCTAAAACATATATGGATTTAGTAGTATACGATGAAAAAATATTAGCTAAACAAATAAAACTCAAATAATTCAGAAGCTAGAAACGAACTTTTCCTAAAACATATACTTATTAGGAGATTTTATGGTAACTTCGCTTTTAATAAAGTAAAACATAATTATTATTATATAAATTATTAAAATTTTACCAAATTGTGAAAGAAAAAAGGTATAAACAAGTAAATTAAACTATAGTAAGATAAAGTTCATATTTTAGTGGGGTTGATATATACTTTTTAGTGGGGTCAATAATATAGAAACTGAGCTCCAAGTGGCTATGCCACTACTTATATGTTAGTTCATAAACCACCTTACATTGACTACTATGCAAAAAATATATATATATATATATCTTAAATTTTTACAGGCGCATCTATTTTCTCTATTTAAGGAACAAGCTTTTCATGAGGGCAACTTGGTTCCGTGGTAACATTTTAAATTTTCATTTTCATAATTTAAAAAGCATGTGGTCATGTTTTTATTGTTGGAAATATTTCCTATCAATATTATACTTTTTTAATTATTCATCATTTTAAAGTTTTTATATGTTTTCAGTCAAAAATGACAATTATATTCATTATCTATGCATAGCATACTAGTCATGGAGAAAACAACAGATGAGTTGGCCCAAACCCAAGCGTTTTGTGTTGAACTTGGTCTAATAACTCAAATAAAAAATAACCCAACATAAGTCTAGCCAACCTAGCTAGCTTATTGCCACCTCTAATTCTAGGCAAAGAACCAATAGGGTAGATACTGCAAGAGGATAATTGCTTACCCTCAAATAATTATTTCTTGCTTACTCCTTGAGAGATGCCTTAATCATGAAATGGTGTGAGATCAATGTCCATACGTCGCTTCCCCTTGCTCACCCTCTTTAAAATTCCAACAAAATAAGCACCCATGTTAATATAGAATTTTGAAATGACAAATGGTAAATACTAATTACGATACAAAAATATTTACATGAAAATGACCAAATCAGTAGGGCTTTTAATAGTAAAGCAACAAATGAACATGTCAGTTCAATTCGAGGGAACAAAAAAGGGGTTCCAATTGTGACTCGGAGAATGCAGGTAATCAATAGATACAAAAAGGAACAAGAAAAGGCAAAATTGTGACTGAGAGAGAGTAATCTAATACCGATGGGAATACTGAGAAGAGTGGCACATAGTAACATTAATCAAACAGGTAAGAGTTCTATAAAATTAGTAATCTGGCACTCAGATCTACAATTCTATATGAACTAGAACGCAATTATGCTGTATTATAAGTGGCATTAATCTGAGGAAGGGTTTCTAACACTGAACATAAATGTAACCAGAATGTATGCATTAATTTAGATGGACTAAGAACTTACAGCTATTGCCATGAGCTCCTCTAGCAGTTCCTCTAAATGGCGTAGAGCCTATTGTCATGAAAAAGCAAATACAGTTAGATGGCAAGCTTCTAAAAGAAAGTCGTCTTTGTTTAAACAAAGTCTGTCTTAGGAGTGCGAGTGCACACAGAAGAACCATCTTTACTCACAGAAAACACTTAACAAATTTTAAAGTAAGCTCAACGCATTAAAAAGAAAAACCTCACCCATTGTGTTGGACCGTCAACTGGAGCATTCAAAGGATCATCATGCACCTAGGCACCCAAAAGAAGCTTTTAGAAGCTACAGCTATAAGAAATCTTAGAATCACACTCAAGCTAGAAAAAGGAACCACAAATAAGAAGATATTTATTGCATACAAATAACTTCAATTACTTCAACATAATGAGTATCACAATACATGGGCTTCCAATACTGAATTGATAGCTTCCAGCAGATTGACCATACCTCCATGAAAATTCCATCCACTCCAACTGCAACTGCTGTCCTTGCAATGCATGGTATCAATTCACGAAGACCTCCACTGGCAACACCTCCACCATCCAACTATGTGAAAAGCATAAATTTAAAACGGAAGTAAACATAAATGGAAGATTTTGGAAATTTACAAACAGGAAAAAACAACATAGAATTATGACAGAGCATGACACGAGTACAAAGGCGACGGACCTAATCCAACCAAATTCTCGCATGCTAAGTGACTATTGTAGAAATTATGTACAAAATAATGACCATGTTAAATTAAGTATGAAATAAAACTCGATCCGTGCACCATTATTTTGTCATGTCTGACATAAAACGTAAGACAATCCAAACCTTTCTTCCAGCGGGTTGTTGTAGTGAATGTGTCACATCCGCTACCTGTATTGAAACATCAAGTAATTAGGTCATCCAGATTATAAAACCTAAAATTTAAGAATATGAAGCACATTAATATAATAATCCAAAATAATTATCTCAAGCCTATCCATCTTGGAATTTTCTCACCCACAATTGGAAAAAATGCAAAGTCCTTATAAATTTTCTCTTTCTATGAAGGATTCTTTTCCAGGTAATTACTGGATACTTCCTTGGCATGCTCTTTCGCATCTCGCCCTGTTCAAGGATCCAGCTATGATAAGACCATAGGAAGCTGCTCTAGTGGACACAGTATCCAGTCACAATTGGAGAACTCTCTTTTGCTTATAGAGGAATTTTAAAACCATGGAAAATAAAATGGTTAAATCTTTGGAGACTAGCTCTAGGTGCTGTTAAAGAAATTTAAAAGAAAGGAACTGTTTACCTAGTCGTCTCGAACTGTAGCTAGATTATTATATTCAATTATTCATTTATGCTTTGATTTTTTTTTTTTAAAGTATAACAGAATATGGAAGCACAATATATAAATAAGTATTTGACTTACAACAGGACAATTAGCTTCCCTCAACCACTCCAAATTACGTGGATCAATGACCAAATCATCTACAAATCAAGTCCAAATGCAAAATCAAATCAAACCAGATAAGAAAAAGGCATTCATCAAAATTTCATTCCTAATATGTTTACTGTCAGTTCAGTCTCAAATCAAATAATTCATGAAATATTAATTTACTATACTATCAATCTAATAATCGAATAATATAACTCTCACTTGCAATGAATCAAATGCTAGAGTAGATTCTTCCTTGGGCATACAACAACAGATTCTAAAACTTCTTAAACTGATTTCCATCAGTGTATCAAGTTGTATGCAATGAAAATTACATCAAATTCAACTGTGGAAACAGAACGCGAATGAGACTTATTTACTATGAAGCCAAAGGTCCATACGGCTTGAATAGATTTTGGTCATGTTTCTTGTGATCAATATAATGATGCTGTTGAATTGAATAAGATCCTGCCTGAAGAAAATACTGTCAGACAAGCAACTGATTTCTAATGAAGCTTTTGAAAAAGAAGCATTGTACAGAGATTAGATTAGCAAGTTAGAAAACAGAAAAGAAAGTACCAAGTAGCTGTCAGTTGTTCTCTAAGAACAAGAATAAATCAGTTTAATGCTCCAATATACAAAAACAGAATATGCAGAAACACAGAATACACTTATAGTCATGCAAACTCAATTCTAGAAGAACTAGTGAACTACAGCATGAGAATCATGGAAGATGTTTCAAATGGTACTGAGCAGGTAATCTGCTGTACTCAGTGCCTTTTCTTGGACAAGGAAGAAAATGAAATGAGTGCTAAAAGAGACCTCATGATCATTTTCAATAGAAGCCTCCTAGGAAAGCCATGGAAGCTGCTTCTTGTGTGGCAACTGTTGCAAAACAAGTGAATGACAGAAGGAAGCAGAGAAGACCTTGCAGCCAATTGCTTTAACCGTTAGGGAGAGGAGCTATGATATTTGAGATCAGACAGGAGTGATTGCACTTTTGTGAAATGACAGTGAAAGAAATCAGTAATGGACTCAACTAAAAAGCTATACCAGTTCATGAACAAACCTCCTGGGATGTTGATAGATTTTAAAGTCATCAGAGCAAGAAATGTAAACTGAAGTTAAAGACCTGAAATAAGTACCATACACGGACAGCAGATTTCACAATTTTTTTTCCTTGAAACTAAATATGACAATCCTTTTACCAGTCCTGCCTTCATTTGGACCAAAGGTAAATTGGAAAGAATTCTTACGAATGATATATGAGTATCTAAATTCAATAACATATTATTGCTTTTCCTTACACAAAATCTCTCAGATCAGTGTGTTGGCTGGTCAAGTTTGCTCCCAAAACCATTAAATTTTCTCAAGTTTGGACTAAGTGTGTTGACTTCAAGAAAGTTATAAGAAATTAGAGTCAAACTTACAAGGGGTTCCATGTGTAATCTTTACAAGCATATTATAATAAAAAATCAATGACACTAATCAAAGGCATATTATATCTAATTTTCATAGCATTTACAGTAACTTACTATAGCCAAACATAGTTCCTCGCTCACAAACCATCACATTTGAATTTCCAGCCAATCTAACCTTTTCAGCAGAATTTATCATGACCTGTGAATTTAGTTATCATTAATTAATTAGGCAAGCAACAATACTAGATAGGTATAATCATATTTCAAAAACTTGCAAGCCAAATATCTCAATGAGAATTCTCCAAGGAAAGAGGAAGAGTACTCACGGAAGGAGCACAAAACTGGCCTTTTTTAATGTTAATAATTTTCCCAGTCTTGGCAGCTGCAACTAGAAGATCCGTCTGTTATATTTCATTAAAAAAAAAAAAAAAAAGAAGTAAATGATTTTTTTGTTGTTGGGGGTTGTTAAAATGAATGGGACCACATATCCTTCAAATTCTAAAAAATTTCCAACTCTTCATTACAGAAGCATTGAGATCCATAATTTCACCTGACGACATAGAAATGCAGGAATCTGTATGATATCCGCAACTGTGCCAACTGGTTCACACTGACCAATTAGAAGTGATTACAAACGGTTAATGAAATTTGAAATTGAATAGCAACCTTATTACTTCATACTTTGTACCAAAATATCAAATTTAAGTAATATTATTAACAGCAAAATAGAGGCAAAAATGCTGGAAACTGATAGAACTGCAAACTGAAGAAATATATTGGATAAAAGGACTCACATCAAGACAATGGACTAATGGCAAATTATTCAAAAAGCACAACATAAGGCTTCTTATGACTAACATACCTGCCTACAATTTCCTTATCTGCATAAGTGATGAGGGATAGCATCAGGTTTAGTCATGTAGGATCAGATATGAGCTCTTTTGGAACTAGGAAAGAGTAGAAAATTATGTAGACAACTGTGACAGATAGCAAGTGGCAGAAATCTAAAATTATTTGCAGAATTTCATATCTTATTGCTGTGAAAAGTAAGCAAGGGTTTAAAGATTCTAAGATTCACATTTAGAATCCTTTAAGCATCACAGCCAAGGTTCCATCAGCACAACAACAAAGGCTAAATTGCATCACACAATCCAAGAAGCAACTATAGCTATAATAACTACCCATTATAATAACTCCCTGCTGCAATAAAGAAACTTACTAAATAGCTGCCCACTAATAGAGAAACTTACTAAATAGCTACCCACTATTAGAGAAACTTACTTAACAACTACCTGCTAATAAAGAAACTATCCACATTGTTATTCACAAACGTTGGGAAAACAGAAAATGAAACAATAAATAAAACTAAAAATAAATCTACAGCTACTAAATTCAGCTCCCTGACATCACACTCCCCATAGAAAAGGCTCTTGTCCTCAAGTGCAAGGATATGGAAAACTTCCTATTTATTATTAAGTGAACACACTTGAATTGCTTATAGCTTAAACTTTTACCGTTAATCTTTCAAATACCATACTTGGTGAAGCATATAATGCTGTCCTAGTTTACTACTTTGAATGGGAGGACAAAAACACAAATCCCATTGTTGTTTAAATTGGTTGTCCTAATAAGCTCTTCCACATTTATTGGTCTTTTGGGCTCTGATTAATATCGGCTGTGGTGATGTCTCATTCTTCCAATCCAGAGGCTGTCAATTCTAATGGAAATGGAGATTCTTGTTGTTTTGTTTCATAGACAGCATGCTCTTGCTCTTGCTCAGCTCTATCTTCTAGATACATAGCCAAGAAGGCTTCAAATTGGTCGGCGAGAAACCTACAATCTCTTAGAGCCCATTTGAGAGAACTCTACAATCTCTGAGTTTTAGGAACTCAAACCTTGTTGAAAATGTTGCTTCATTCTTTTATTAATAGGAAAATATGATAACATATACCAAATAACTCCCCACAACAATGAAGAAACTTACTTCATAGCTACCCACTAATAAAGAAACTCAATAACAACCCATTAATAAAGAAACTATCAATTTTTTTATCCACACACATGGGAAAAACAGAAAAATTAAATAATAAATAAAACTCAATGCAATCAGAAAAATTAAATAATAAATAAAATTCAATGCAATACAACTCAACTCTAACCGTCATCACAGAACTAATTAGGGTCGACTATATGGGCTCTTTGTTTCCACTTTAGATGCTTTTAGACTCCATCCTTAAATAGGTATAATGCTTAAAGATCATATTATACCACTATCCTCCAAGTTAGTTTAGGCCAGCTCCTTCCTTTTATTCTTTTAGTTTAGGCCTGCCTCTTCCTTTATTCTCCTCCTCCATCACACTGTGCTTAACCTTTCTAACTGGAGTCTCCCTAAGTCTGCGTATCACATGCCCAAACCAAACAATAAATAAAACTCAAAATAAATCTACAACTACTAAATTCAACTCCCTAACACATGGTTATCTGTAGACTCAAATAGATCTTTTAAGACAATAGACTCTTGAAGCTGATCCTAATCCTATAGGATTTCAGACTGTCATACAAAACTAATAAAGATTAATGTTTTTCTATGCCTAGAAGGACTCAAAATAAGACCTAAAACAAACAGTAACCATTTCTAGCCAAGCTTGTTCCAGAAAAACTGGAAATATATATATATATATATAGCCAACAGCTAATTTATTTGAATAAATGTAAAACTCTTGAAGGACTAGAATGTACTAAATAATTTCCTCCACAACCCCTATTAACCTATATAAATCTGGACTAATCCAGGTTTCTGGAGTCTTCAAGTTTCATTTTTCTTGATTTTCTTTTGTTTACACTAACAAGAAACCACATAGACCACACATATGGTTAGTAAGTAGCCTTGTGGTGACCATGTGCAAATGACAACATCCTCTCTAGGCAATAAATAATAAAAAAATATTCAATACAGTTCTCTAACATGTAATGCTCAGCCAGAGGAAGAGCCATGTAATAACCCATTGTCCTATATGTTGTAACATATAATTATAAACAGTCTTTGGTTTTTGGATAGGATCTTTTATTGCTAGTCATTGTATTTTTATAAATTTTTATGGGTAGTTCCATTTTTTTAAGGTACTTGAAATGCATATACTCCATGCATACAATGACAACATCACCTTTGGTGTCTTCTACTAATAACATTTTCTTTCTAAAGATTAACAAAATCAGATCCCATAAAACAAAATAAACAAGAGTTCCACAATAGAACAACTCAACTCAAGAAATATTAACTCGGAACCAAGTGGCTACCTGAATGGTTTCATGCACATCAGTAACAATAGGGATGTCATAAGCTATTTTAACCTTCTCAAGAATCTGCCATCAAAAAGGAACAAGGTACAGTTAATCATTTGCCAATCTAAATATGAGAAGTTTCTCAGAACTTGAACTCATCAAGTGAGAAACGTTTTATATTTAAAAAAGATGTAGCCATAGCACGAAATTGCCAAGAAAATTTGGAAGATGTTAAGCAACAAAGTTACTAAGAAATATTGTGTATGCTTAATAAACATTAAACTTAAATTAGTGTAGAAATTAACCATAGAAGAACACAAAAGATATAAAGAAAAGCATGAATTAAGGTGATGCTAATAACTATTTGTCTTTAAAATTGTAAAAACTCCACAGATTTTGAGAATATTGGGCCAAATGATATCAATAGCCATATAAGTGGGGTTGGAACCTTACATTGCACAAAATCAATTGGCTTTTACTAAGACCCAATCTACTCCACATATATTCCACTTTATATTCTTATACTTTTTTCATGTGAGATTATACTTTCCAACACTTTCCTTAAGCATAACTAGACCTGGACCAATTATCACTTGCCAAATATAGATCTACTTTTGGAGACCTATCACAAACACACCTAGCCTATTTTTTGAGGTCTTAATCAACAAACGGGTCTAGACTCCTCTGACTAGCCCATGCTTTAGATTTTCAAATATGATCCCCAAATCATCCAGCCGTTTGGCCATCTTCAGATCTGATACCATGCAGAAATTCCACTGACTTTGAGAGTGTTGGGCCAAATGATATCAATGGCCATATAAGTGAGGCTGTGGTATCAGACTTTGGATAGAACTCATTCTCAAAAGTTAGCTCAAAAGAAGAGAGTACCCAATTCACATTATATACACTATACCAAGCTACTAAGTTAGCGATGTGAGACAATTCTAACGCCACCCCTTGACACGTACTAGGCCCGACTAGCACGTGACACAATTGAATACTGAATCCGTGTCATGAAGCACATGTGGAATTTATAATTTTAGAATGAGCGATCCACATGATGGACACAAGAAGGCATAAGTGCATAACAGAGACTTGGTTTGAGTTTTGATACCATGTTAAAATCTATAGGCCTGTACATACGTGGACTTATAAATAGACAAGTGTTGAAACCCACTTGTACAAAACCAATTGGCTTATGCGTACAAAACCAATTGGCTTATACTAAGACCCAATCTACTCCACATATATTCCACTTTATTTCTTATACTTTTTTCATGTGGGATTATACTTTCCAACAAAAATCAATTTTATTCAAGAATAATGATAAGTAATTCAATTCCAATTAAAATTCAATATACAATTAATTTGCATTCAATCAGAACCACCATTGTCTAATATGGAAAAAGATAAGCTAAGCCTATTTTAAATTTCAATTCATTATCTTCTATTTATATTTTATAGATATTTAAATTATACATCAAGCAATCACCAAATTGATCTAGAAAGCAAGAATGGTGCAAAATTGGTAATATCCTAGCACTTTTGCTAGAACATAACAATAAAAAGGCATATATTGCCTATCCAAAAGTGAAAATAGACAATGGTGGTTGTCTACATGTGTGTGCCTAACACATCCTTATAAAAATAACAAATAGCATTGTCTATTACTTAATAACTACACGTCCTTATAAAAAGTGAATAAACATTACAGACATTATGTAAGAGAAAATTAGTGTGTGTTGTGCCTAACAGGTCCTTATAAAAATAGCATAATATTCAGTCATTACAGCCTAACTACACCTATCAGCAGTGAAAATATAATGAGAGTACGAGACCTTCAAGCCTTCAGTCATGCCTGGACCTCGAAATGACTTTGAGGATGTTCTGTTAGCTTTATCAAAGCTTGACTTGAAAACCAATGGCAACCCAACTCTACAAGATCGGTAAAGAAGATAGCTTATGATATCAGAGTTTTGTTTTGTAAGAATCACTAAATAATAATAATAATAATAATAGAGAAAACAAAATAAATAGAATAAAATATTTGTATATTTACTTTTATTTTGGAATTGGATCAAAAACAGAAAATCAATCAATCACTAAACCTACTTTTCTGTAATAGTCTTGAGGTGTTTGGCCATTCTAAAAATGTGTTGCTCAGACTCAATCACATTGGGGCCGGCTAGTAAGAAAAATGGTTCTGCTGTCTGTTTAACACAAATGCAATATCACATTAGGTTAACAAACAATCCAAAAAAAAAAAATCGCTATTTCAAACCTTGAGCTGGTTAAATAGCAATGTTGAGGAATCCATTTCTCTGTACATATAAACATCAAATTTGCATAGTTAAACAAATAAGCAGTCAAATCTATATAGTTTTTGCATCAAATGGAGTTGGTTTTAGACACTTACCTGCCACCAAAACAGATAACAAACCTCGATCTGAATTGAAACTTCGAGAAGACTGCAAATATTAACTCCGTCGACGGATAAGAGGAAACAGTGATCGTCGGCTTAGAGAGACCAAACGACACCGTTTTTTTTTTTTTTTTGGGAAGAAAATGATACATAAATTGAATATTGGATCCAGTCGGACGGTCTACACTGCAACGGATGTGCTGTACACCTTAAATTAAATAGTTAAAAAATATTATCACTGTTACTGTTAAAAATTTAAAGTAGGTTATATATATATATATTTTTTCAAAAAAAAAGTAAATATTTTCAATGATATTCTTTATTTCAAAAAGTATATTTTATTTAATATAGAAGATTTAGTTAATAAATAATAAAAAATTTTATTTAAATTCAATAGACTCTATATTTTGCTCTTTATTTTATTTCATCCCATAAATATTAATTATGTTAATTTTTTGTTATTTAAATTTGTCCAATAAAAAAATGAATGAAATTATCTTAAATAAAGTGCATTAAAATTTATATTGTATAAATTAAAGTTAAAAATAGAAAATGATATTTTGTTTTCTAAATGTGCAGAGTCATCTCTTCTTTATTTTTAAAAATAAAAATTTATTAGAGTTTTATTTTTTGAAATAATTATTTATAATAAAAAGTTTAACATATATAAAAAATATATTGAGACTCTAAGTAATGCGTAACTCATTAAAAAAAAAAAAAAGTGAATCTCATTTTTATTAAAAAAAATATGTGACTACATATGAATAATTTAAAAATAACATGTAAAAAGTATGTGACTAATTAAATAATTTGGACTTCCTTAATACCTTATTAAATGAGTTTATCTCATGAATTTTTAGATTTAATTAACATGAATATAGATTAATTTATCCTTTAATTAATAAGATTTGTAGAAAAATAAATTTATTAAAATATAAACATAATATATTTGAACATGACTAAAATAAATTATTTTTCTTATACTAAAAGAATTTGTTAATATATAAACAGAATTAAAAGAAATAATAGAAAAATAAAAAAAATAGGCTTGTGTCGTCGGCTCATAAAGGAAAAGTCAACACAAGTCTAAAATAATAGGAAGGCAAAACCATTAAAATGATATATATATATTTTTTTAATTAAAAGGAGACATCCTTTCTTACAATGTCGGACACCTCCATTTATTCTGTTATATTTTTTTTATTTTTTAATTATATTTAATTATTTTTATTTATTATTATTATTATTATTATTATTATTTTACATGGACATAAATGATTTATTAAATATATCTTTTACATATTTAAAAAAAAATAAATAATATATTGGACTGTGTATACAATTTTTAAATTATAAATATTTATTTCAATTATTAAATATTTTTAATATATTATTATTTTTTCTATATGTGAAAATTTTAATAGGAATCTAAAATATTTAAAAGGAAAAAAAATTAAAAATTTAAAAAAAAATGTTATAACGGTTAACGGTCATCCATTACGGACGAACACTTTGAAGGGAGCCAACTTTGGATCTCTTTTTCTTTTTTTTTTAGTTTTTTCTTTTTAATTATATTTAGTTATTTTTATTTATTTATTATTATTATTATTATTTAAAATAGGCATGAGTAACTTATTAAATATACTTTTTACTTATTTAACATATATTTTAACTAAAAATA
The DNA here is from genome assembly GCA_947687605.1 of Reutealis trisperma. Classification (NCBI taxonomy): domain Eukaryota; kingdom Viridiplantae; phylum Streptophyta; class Magnoliopsida; order Malpighiales; family Euphorbiaceae; genus Reutealis; species Reutealis trisperma. The sequence continues at coordinate 65,540 of CANTUT010001308.1, read as the reverse complement.
TATTAAAATATACACGTTAAATATTTTAAAATAAAAATATAGAAATAATTGTGTAGTATAATTATTATTTTTGAAAAGACTATTTGAACATAAAATCTTTTCAATAGATTAAAAAAAAAATTTACCATTAGTATTTGACTCAAAAATTATTTAATTTAATATAATTAAATAACACTTTGACTCAAATTTCATCTAATCTAATAATATTATATAACACAATGAGTAAAAGATTATCTAATTTTATTAAATTATATGGTATTTGACTTAAATGTTTTCTAATATAATATAATTAAATAACACATTGGCTCAAAGGTCATCTAATTACATTTAGATGACACTTTGACTCGACGTTACATATATTGTTAAATATTTTTAGTATATTATTATTATTTCTGTGAAAATTTTAATGAAATCTAAAATAATTAAAAAGAAAAAATAAAATTAAAAGAAAAATGCTATAGTGGTAGTCTATTCTCAAAAGAACAGTGGAACACTTTGAAGAGAGGCCAACTTTGTATTTCTTTTTTATTTTTTTAGATTTTTATATACAAAATTCCATTATAAAAAAATTATAACCAATAATAAAATAAAAATACTAATTATAAATGATAGAAATCATTTGTTATTTTAATAAATAATGAGAAATTGTTAGTAAATTGTCATATATTAATTGAATCATTTTATACTCTTATATATATAGTCAAATCAAGATATTTAAATATAGAGAATTAAATATTAAAAGTATAAAAAAATTTTGAAAATTTAAAAGAAAGTCATTTTTTTAATTAAAAAAAATGACTTTTTTCATATATAATGAAAAAAAAGTCATCTATTTTTAAAAAAACGGCTTTTGATAATTTTATCTTATACCTACTATTTAATCCAAAATAGATCATTTTATACTTTTATATGCATAATCAAATCAAGTTATTTGAGTATAAAAAATTAAGTATTAAAAGTAAAAGAAAATTTTGAGAATTTAAAAGAAAGTTATCTTTCTTTTTAAAAGACAACTTTTTTTCATATATACTAGAAAAAGTCATATATTTTTAATAAAAATATAACTTTTGACAATTACATCTCATACCTACTATTTTAACCCAAAATGGATCATTTTGTACTTTTATATGCATAATCAAATTAAAATATTTGAGTATAAAAAATTAAGTACTAAAGATAAAACAAAATTTTCAAAATTCAAAAGAAAGTCACAATTATGTCTCAATTTAGCCCAAAATATTTACTTTTTATTAATTTTATTAAAATTTATGAAATTTATTTATAAATAGTTAAATATATACTTTTTATATTTTATATAAAAGAATTTTTTTTGAAATTTTATCTAATTAATTCTATAAAATTGGTTATATTTAAAAAAAAAAAAATCCTATCAATTTTAATGGAATTTACAATTAATCATAAGGAAAAATTATTTTAAGACTTATAAACTTTTTTTTTTTTTGGTTTACGGTAATAAGCAAATTTTATAAATTTTATGGTTCATATTTTTATAAAAACATTTATTCATTCTATTTTGTTGAATATTTGTAATTTAAAATAATATATGTATTTATTTGATTTCAATTCTATTTTATATTTATATTTATAAAATGAAAATAATGTATGTAATTAAGGTAAATAAATATTTTCTTTTATGAAGATTAATTAAATAAAAATATTTATTTGGTTGGTTATAAAATTTTTTTAAAATAAAGGAATTATTTTATAAAAAGAATATATCAAATGTGTTAGAACTAGAGTTCAAACCTGTGACCTTAAAATAGTTAAACTCATTGTTAACCAATAAATCCAACTAATTTTATTATAATTTTATTTGTTTGATTTATATATATTATATACAAAGAGGTAAAAAATATGAAGATTCTAGTGTAAGGTACACTAGAATATTTTAAAAGGTACACAAGTGTATGGTACATCTTAAGGTGCATGGTGAACCACATAAGCCCTCCTGAATTAATTCCAACATTAATTAAGGACTTGATCAGAGGAGGATACACATTAGGTTTCAAATTTTATATGTACACCACACATGTTCTACAGTTTATCCTTAATAGGATTCTATATTTTTGCCCCATATCACTATAATAAATTACTAATACATTTAGTCGATAAAAGTAAATAAATAGTTTGTTGTTTGCCCTTATGCACAAAGAAGATGGGTTGAATTGATGGGAAATTAAAATTTAGATGGAAAGAGATAGGGAAAAAAATAGACACAAGCAATTTTATAGTAGTTTGGGAGTTAACAAACCCTACATCCACTCTCCAATCTCAATTGGGTGTTCTACTATCACTAGATAATTACAATGGAGTTTCAAACTCACTTCCAACTCACAATGTGTTTTAATGGCTAACACACTATCCTTACAAGTGTTTTCCTCTAGACTCACACTCAAACCTATATAAAAGTTTTCTATTGGCTCATCCCAACCCAATACAATATGTTTTGAAGGCTAACACTCAGCCTTTGAGCAATGAATGCTCCTACAACAACTAAATGAATACAAATGAAGAGTTAAGACTTTGAGAAATAAATTTGCAAGAGTTTGGATTAATGGAAGGCTGTTAGATTATTATGAGAGTCTTTGAAGGGGTTATTTATAACTGTCTCCCTCTAAATTCCTATTACAAAGAATATGGGTAAGAGATCTTCCATAACAGCCATAAAATCTTGCATTAAATGCATTGTCAGAGCGTGATCGCAGTCGAGATATCAATATCACGGTCGAGAATTCTAAATCGCAGTTGACACTTCCATTTCACGATCTCGATTATCAAGTGAGTCTAATGGAAAGATGATGCGAGGCAACTTCTTATATGTTCTTCAACTATTTGTTGCAACTGCTCCATTCTTTATGAATGTCACAGAAATGATATTTAGATTGCAATCGCGATAATTGATATCATGGTCGCGAGTATGGGCTCGATCCCTTCTGTGATTTATTGACTTCCATTGGAAATGTTCACGATCACACTTATGGTTGTCGCAGTCGTGGGCACGACTTCCTGATCTCGGGGCATGATTTATAAGACATTCTGTACACTTAGAATTTTCTTTGAGTTTTTTATTCTCAAACCTTTCTAACTGAATTTCCTACATTAGAACGCTTGATACAAATATTAGTACTTACTCAACTTAATTGTTAAGATCAAAATCAAAATTGACTAAGTTGTAACCCAATTTAGGTCAACAATCTCTTCCTTTTTTATTTTGACAATTAAATTGAGTTTTAAAGGAGAAATTAAGTTTACAATACCAACAAATTGAAATTAAGTTCAACGTATAATTATTGAAACAAGCTAAGTTCTAATAAACAATACTCCCCCTCAATTTATGCTATGTTAACTTAAGTGTAATCAATTTTTCTCTCCCCATTTGTTAAGATCAAAAAGCATGAACCATAAAGAGATATATAGATAGAGAAATAAGCATACAAATTGAAGAGACATTTCATTAAATTAAAAAGAAAGAAAAAACATAGATGCATTCATATAAGATTATTTCTTTAAAGTGCCAAAAACAAATGAATGCATGAAATGAAAAAAGAAAAGAAAACATAAAAAGAAAGAAGAAGTCCAAAAATTTAAGATTCATTTCCATCTCCATCTCCATGTTCATGTTCCTCTTGTTGCTCTTCCTCATCTCTGCTAAACTCCCAATCTTGTAAATTATATTGAGGAAGACCCATAGGACCTTGAATGTCATAAATATCATGGTGAAGGTGATCTAAGAGATTAAGTCTCCTCAAGACTTTGTGAAGGAGCATATTGATCTCATTTTGAATTTAAGGTTGAGGAGGTTGAGGAGGGTGTTGGATGATTGGTCCTCTAGAAGGCTCTTCTTCTATAAGTGGGCTTGCTTCTCATTGGACACTCAACTTGTACTCTTTTAGGTTCTATTGGATTCTGCCTCATGAAAACTAACAAGCCCAAAAATATATTCATATTTCCCCTCTTTAGATCTAATGCATTTAGCATTAATGAGATACTCAATAGCAATTAAACTAGAATTGTAAAGGAGAGGGAGGCCTTTAAGAATGGCTTGATTTTCAAGAGAAAAATTCCAACATGCTTGGCGATAAGGGTGATTCCAACATGCTTGGTGATAAGGGTGATTTGAGAAGAAAGTTCCTTTAGAGGCAATGGCTAAATGGCTAAATTGATCAATAAGGAATTTTTCCGTTTGAATTTTGTGTTTCTTGATAAAGCCATAAAGGAAAAAGAGGTTGTTTTAGGAGAACTTCTCATTGCCATTAACTCTAGCAGTTATGGAGAAGGATGTGATCCTTTGAAGGACCCAATGAGAAATGAGTTTGAGAGATTTGGAGAAAGAAGTTTTGGTGTCATACCTAGTTTCAATTGATATTTCTTTCCAAAATTCATTATCCATGGAGGAGTCCATGATGTTGGACATGCGTTCCTTGTGAAAACCAAATACATCTGCCAACTCATCTAATTTTAGGCTATATTGCTTCCTAAAGAGATGGAAGGTAATGCCAAATGACCAATAGGAGAATCAAAACTTTTATGAATTACAAGAGAGGAAAGAAACTCTTTTGTGAGCTCCTCAAACCCATATTCACCAGAATAGATGAACCTTCCCCAATCCATGAAATTAATGTTTTCTTCAATTTGCTTATCAATTCCTAGTGCTATAAGCCTAGGCAAACTAGGGATTTTGTTAGGAAGAATAGTTTTGTTAGAGAGAATGAGGTATCTAGCTTTTTCCTTTTGAGCGATTCCTTTCATAAGTTTAAAAATGTTTGGAGCTTGTGAAGAGGTGGCCATACCTTTTTCCTTAGAGACCTTTGAGGCCTTTTTTAGTGCCACAGAGAAGAATAAAGAATAGAAATGAAGAAAAGAAAAAATGATTTAAGGATGAAAGGTGAGAGGAAATGATGAAAGGTCAAAGGAAATGATGAAAATTGAGAGAGACTGACTTTAGGATGAAAGAAAATGTTTGAAAAGTTTAAAATATGCAGAAGGGGAGTATTTATACCCAAAAAAAAAAAAAAACAGTGAAAAAAGGTCAAAAATGGATTTAGTGTAGAAACTAGCCATTTTCTAATGGCTATATTTTTTCAGTGTCAGATAAAAGTCGCGTTCGTGACTTGATATTCAAAAAAATGAGAAACAATCAATTTTTAAGCAAAGAGCATTCACGAAAACTATATAGCGACTGCGACTTATGAATTTCTATTGATGGATAGATATATTCAAAAGTCACGACCGCAAATAAGGAGATGCGAACGCTATTTTTAGGCCAATTTTAAAAATGTGAAGAAAAAGGTTTGAAAACTAATTTTATCCATTTGGCACATTAAGTTATGATCAAAATAACTATAAATCATTCGCGACTTGATATTCAAAAAAATGAGAAACAACTATGTTGCGACCACAACTTATGAATTTCTATTGACGAACAAATATATTCAAAAGGCACAACTGCAAATAAGGAGATGCGGACGCGATTTTTAGGCCAATTTTAAAAATGTGAAGAAAAAGGTTTGAAAACTAATTTTATCCATTTGGCAAAATTGAGTTGTGATTAAAATAGCTATAAATGAATGATTAGTACTTATGAAATGATCAAATTCATAAGCGTAACAATCAACAATTGCAACATATTAATCAAGAATTTTATCAAACATGTTATCTATTTATTCAATAAGCATTCAATATCAACAATTATCAACCATATATTGACAGCATATGCATGAAATGAAGTGGTATGCAATTTTTTTAAAAAAATTTATGTCAAGGAGTTCCCATCAAGCATTCCAAACTCCCTTTCAATGAAATTTAATCTTTCCTCATTAAGGGGCTTTGTGAAAATATTAACAAATTAGTTTGTTGTATCAATAAATTCTAATATAACATCACCATTTTGCACATAATCTCTTAAAAAATGATGCCTAATGTCTATATGCTCACTCTTAGAATGTTGGATGAGGTTTTTTGAGAGATTTATGGCACTTGTGTTGTTATGTTTGATGGGAATGTGATCAATCACTTGACTATAGTCCTGGAGTTGTTATTTCATCCAAAGGACTTGGGTGCAACAACAACTCGCCACCATGTATTCCGCTTTAGAGGTGGACAAGGCAACCAAAACTTGTTTCTTGCTAAACTAAGAAACTAAACATTCACCAAGAAAATGGCAACTTTCAAAAGTGATTTTTCTATCAAGTAAGCTATCAGTATAATCCATATATAAAAAATCAATTATGTTAAATGATGTGTTTCTAGGATACTATAAGCCTAAATGCATTGTGCCATGTAAATACTTTAAAATTCTTTTAATCACATACAAATGAGACTCCTTAGGGCAAGATTGAAAATATGCACACAAACAAACACTATACATTATATCAGGTTTAGATGCCATAAGGTAGAGAAGAGAGCCAATCATACCTCTATACTTCTCATCTATAGGCTTACCCTTTTCATTCTTGTTAAGCTTAGTTGATATGCTTATTGGTGTCTTGCTACTCTTGCAACCATCCATACCAAACTTCTTGAGAAGTTCCCTTATGTAATTGGATTGGTTGATGAAAATCCCATCCTTGCATTGTTTGATTTTTAGTCCTAAGAAGAACTTGAGCTCACCCATCATGCTCATCTTAAATTCCCTAGTCATATAATTAGCAAACTCTTCATAAAGATTTTTATTAGTAACACCAAATACAATAACATCAACATAAATTTGAACAATTAAAGTGTCATTATTATGCTTTTTCACAAAAAGTGTTGTGTCAACCTTGCCTTTAGTGAAATCATTTTTCAAAAGAAATGAACTAAGCCTTTTATACCAAGCTCTAGGAGCTTGTTTCAAACCATATAAGGCCTTAGTCAATTTAAAAACATAATTATGAAGTCCATGATGTTCAAAACTTCCTCCTCTATGAATCCATTTAAAAAAGCATTCTTAATATCCATTTGAAAGAGTTTGAAATTCATGTGACATGCATATGCAAGTAAAATCCTAATATCCTTTAATCTTGCTACCGGAGCATAAGTTTCATCATAGTCTATGCCTTCCTCTTGGTTGTACCTTTTGGCAACTAATATAACCTTATTCGTAGTGATGGAACCATGCTCATCTAACTTATTTCTATAAAATCATTTACATCCAATGATGGGATGATCCTTACGTCTAGAAACAAGTTGTCATTCTTTGTTTATCTGAAATTGGTTCCTTTTGCATAGCAATCAACACTCATCAATAGTCCTTACCTCAATTTGAGAAACAGAAGCAAGATTATTATCTAAGACTTTAAATTAAGATCTAGTACTTACACCCTTAGATGGATCACTAATGATTTGCTTTTTAGGGTGATTCTTGGGATATCTCCACACTTAGGAAGTTGTTGAGCATCTTCCTTTTGTGGATTTGATGGAGCATCATGATCTTGTTAGTTTTCTTCATTGTCTTCAACTTCCTTTAGAGTTTCATCTTGATCAACTTTAAGCTTCTCAAATTCACCTATAAAATCATCAAGAACACTATCTTTCTTAAGATCAAGTTTACTAGATTCATCAAACACAATATTCATAAACTCTTCAACTGCTATAGAATTTTTGTTAAAAATTCTATAAGCTTTGCTAGTCGTGGAATATCTTAAGAAAATGCCTTCATCGATTTTGAAAGCAAATTTCTCAATGTTATCCTTGGTATTTAATATATAGCACTTGCAACAAAAAACTCTAAGATATGAAATTTTAGGCTTTATTCCATTCCTTAACTCATAAGAGGTTTTGTTCAAAATGGGACTTTTGAAAACTCTATTTGAAATATAGCATAAAGTATTAATGGTTTCCACCCAAAAATAGGTAGGTAGTTCTAGCCATTTCAACTAATGTTCTATTTTTTCTTTCTACAACACCATTTGTTGTGGTGTTCTAGGAGAGGAAAATTTATGTGAAATTCCATATTCAATGCAAAAATTTTCAAAATGTTCATTTTCAAATTTTTTTCCATGATCACTTCTTATTTTTGAAATGAAATAAAATTTTTCATTTTGAACTCTTTTGGCAAAACTTTTGAATGTATTAAAGGCATCACTCTTATGAGTTAAGAAACTAACCTAAGTAAATCTAGAGTGGCCATCAACAAGCACACAAGCATATAACTTTCCACCCAAACTAGCAATTCTACTAGGTCCAAACAAGTCCATATGAACAAGTTGAATAGGTCTAGAAGTACTTATAAATTTTTTTATTTAAAAGATGATTTGTGTTGCTTTCCCATTTAGCAAGTTCCACATGCTTTGTCCTTTGAGAATTTAATCTTTGGAAGGCCATCAACAGGCTTATCCTTGCAAAGGCTACGTAGAAGCTCTATGCTTGTATGCCTAAGCCTTCTATGCTAAAGCCAAGACTCATTGCTAATAGACATAAAACACTTGACATCTTGGTTAGCTAAATCATTTAAGTCAATCATACAAGTATTGCCTTCCTTTTCACCTTTAAACACTACATTGTCCTTGACCAAAGTAGTGACAATGCATGCTTGAGGATCAAATGTGACTCTATTACCTTATCACACAATTGACTAACACTTTGCAAACTAAATTGTAAACCATCAACTAAAAGAATATCTTCAATAAGAGAGTGATTATTCTTACCAATGGTACCAATGCCAATTATCTTACCTTTGGCATTGTAATCAAATGTGATGTTTCCACCTCTCTTTTCCTTTAAATTGGTGAAGAGGCTTGCATTACCGGTCATGTGCCTTGAACATCCACTATCTATATGCCATTTGTTCTCATTGGTAGTAGATTTGAGACACACCTATAAGAAATAATAAATCACCTTGTTTTAGGTATCCAAATATATTTGGGTCTTGGGGGTTAGCCTTAGAAGGGTCCTTAAGCTTGAGGTGAGCTTTCTTTACATAACAAAATACTTTAATATTATCATTTTTCATACAATGATGGCACTCAAGTTTTGACTTGAAAGTCTTTTTAGGCTTAGCTATTTTGTTATGAAATTTTAGTCTCATTATAATATTAAAACAAGAATGCATACAAAAGCAAGTGCTATATTGTGATTGTGGGTGCTTTTGGAGCATCCCTCTTTTGATACATAAATGGATGGTTTGCTCTTGGTGGCTTAGCTCTAGAGCCTTGTGAACCTTTTGAGTCCTTTTAAAACTAAGAGGTTTTGTATGTGTTTTCACTCCCTTGTCAATTACCTCAATACTAGAGGTTTGAAGAGTTGATGCTTTTATGAACAAGGTAGGAGAAGATATGGATGAAGACGAGCTATCAAAGCCAAGACCATATTTCACAAGGGGTGGCCTTTGTGACACAATAAGAGTGTCCAAGGCTTTTGTCCCTTTGTGAAATTTTGCAATAGAAGATCTTAATTCCTCAACTTCTAATTTTAGGGTATTATTTTCTTTATATAAGGAATCAAGAGAGGAGGTTTTAGAAGTGATTTCCTCCAATGAGCTTTTGAGACTAACATTGGAGGTTTTCAAACTTAAAACAAGTTTTTCTATTTCTTTAAAATTCCCCTCTAATTTAGAATGCTTTTCTTTAAAAAATTTCATTTTAGATTTTAACTTTTTGCATGGCTTTTATTAGCTCAACCTCATCTTCATAATATAATTCATCATCATAATCATCACAAGATTGAGAAGTAAAGGTTAACTTATTTGATGAGTCCTCCATGGCTATGAAGCAAAGATTATCAACCTCCTTTTCCTTTTCATCACTTGAGAAGTCATCATTCCATATTGCCTTGAAACCCTTCTTCTTCTCTTTGTCTTATTTCTTCTTCTTCTTCTTATTATTAGGACATTTCGATTTTATATGACCTTGCTCTCCACATTCATAGCAAGTTATGCCATTCTTCTTCTCCTTGTTTGAGTTGGAGTTGGAGTTGAAAGATGATCTTTTAAAGGGCTTTTTGTCTTTCTTTCTTTCTTTGATGATATCCTTAACCCTTGTTGAGAGTATAGCTAGTTCTTCATCATTATCATCATCTTTACTTTCCTTCGACCCACTTGAGCTCTCACTTTCATATTTGCTTTTAAGGGAGGATTTGAGAGCAAATGACTTCTTTTTCTCTTTTTCTTATTGTTCTTCTTTCTCTATCACTAGAGACATCTCTTTGGTAAGGAGTTTACTCAACCCTTTGAGCAATGAATGCTCTTCCAATAACCAAATGAATACAAATGAAGAGTTAAGGCTTTAAGAAACAAATTTGCAAGATTTTGGTTTAATAGAAGGTTGTTAGATCATTATGAGGGTCATTGGAAGGGGTATTTATAGCTTTCTCCTTCTAAATTCTTATTACAAAGAGTATGGGTAAAAGATCTTCTATAATAGCCTTACATTAAATGCACTATCAGAGCATGGTCATGGTCAAGATATCAATATCATGGTCGAGAATTCTGAATAACAATTGAGACTTACATTTCATGGTCACAATTATCAAATGAGTTTAATGGAAAGATGACATGTGGCAGCTTCTTATATGTTCTTCAACTATTTGTTGCAACTGCTTTATTCTCTATGAATGTAACTGATATTGCAGTCATAAGTATAGGAGCGATCCCTTATGTGATTTACTAACTTCCATTGGAAATGTTCATGATCACGCTTATGGTTGTTACTGTCACAACTTGGACGTTGCAGGTGCGACTTCCTGATCTCAAGCACAATTTATAGGACATTCTGTACACTTAGAATTTTCTCTAAGTTTTTGATTCTCAAACCTTTCTAACTTAATTTCTTACATCAAAACACTTGATACAAATATTAGTACTTACTCAACTTAATTGTTAAGATTAAAATCGAGATTAACTAAGTTGTAACCCAACTTAGGTCAATAGTAAGCTAAAATACCGACCAACTAAGAAGTTCACTATAACAGTTGTGGGTAAAACATTGCCAATCGAATTCCAATCGGTCAGTAAGTTTATGACCACAAAACAATCGGTAAATATTTAATGTTAGTCGATAAATTTGTTTTAAAGAATAGATTAAAATGTGAATATAGTCGCAAATCGGTCGGTAAATATACTAAATATAATAATAAATAAATATATTCAATCGACAAAATGGTCAATAAATTATTTATAATAATATAAAATAATTAATTTCGATTCATAATCAGTCAAAAATGTTTAAAAATAATAATTAATAAATAGAAAATTTATTAAAAAATATTTATTTTGGTCATTAAAAAGTTAATATTTATTTTTTTATATTTTAAAAATATAAATATTAAATGTACTAAATTATAAATAAAATGCAAATGTAATATAATAAATTATAATAAAAAATATAATTCAATGTAAATTAAAATAATATATGTATAAAAAAAATGGTGAAGTAGTATTCACATATATACCAAAAAAAGAAAACTATAAATTTAATCTAAATTAGCAGCTTCATTAGCATCGTTTACTTATGGATCCATGAGTAATCCTCATCATCACTAGAAGTATGAGATTAATGAGGAACATGATGAGGTGGAGAAGGAGGAGGAGGGGTAAAGAGCAATATTAGTTTGCAGATGAAATGGAATAGAAATCCTTATTTGTTGTGCTAATGCTTGTAAGAAATCCCTAGACCTTGCATCTACTGTTGTAGTTGCTACTCCATTTGCTGCTGTATATCTTTGACCGCCTCCTGAACTCATCTGTTTATCCTCCGGCATCTACTTAGCTGTAAGAAGTGGTGGTCGAGGTAAAGTAAAAGATGAACCATCACTTAGATTTCTATAATATTTGCATACTTGTGAACCGATCCCATATAGCTTCCCCTTCTCAAATCCCCCAACAGCCCTAGGATATAGGCCTCGCTCATTCACAGGTACGGGCTCAATGGATCTAGAAGCTGGCTGAAACATATGCTAGCAGAGTAGTAATCCTCTTATCTTCCTTAACCAAATAGTAATCCTCTTATCTTCCTTTTTATTAAAAAAAAAAAAAGGTGGCAATTAGTCCCCAATGGAGTCGCCAGCTGTGAGGCCTCCCTCGAGCACCGGCCTGGTCCGCTAGAGGGAATCAGGATGCTCATTCGGGTTTAGACTCACGATGGAACCCTCGGGTTCGGATTTGGTTGATTTTGAAAAATGATTTTTAGGAGTCGCCACCTTAATTTTATTTAGTTGGGAAAATATTAAGGAAAAAACCCAAATTGACTCCAATTCATTAATTTTTAAATTAATTTACCCAAGGATAAAAATCACTAATCTTGAATCAGGTTGAGTTTGGGAACTAGGTTTTTAGTTTTAAATAATCTGGATTTAGCTCTTAAGTTTAATTTGACTTGAAAATTAGATTTCATGAATGATATTTATAAAATGATATTAAAGAGAAATGCATGAATATAGCAAAACATGAATGTATGGTGAAAATAAAATATTTACAAATTAATTTAAAAGAAAAGGAAAAGGGGATTGATTGGGATTTGGATCTGAGGTTTGAATTTATAAACTGAAGTCCCATTTTATCGGAACCAGGTGATTGGATGGATTAGAAGATTAATTAATTAAAATGATTAATTAATTAATATGATGAAAGGCATGGATGGATTAATTAATTAAAAAGATTAATTAATTAATTTGGATGAAAGGTGGATTCAGAAAAATGATTAATTTGATTTTTAGAAAAAGGAATGATTTTTAAAAAAAGAGTGATTAATTAATTTATTAATTAAGTGATTAATTAAAAAAAATTTAGTTAATTAAAAAGATTAATTAACTTGGTTAGGGTGAGATAATTAATTAATTAAAAAGATTAATTAATTAATTCGAGAGTGATTGGAGGGAGAAGAAGAGAGGAATTTGAGGATAACCATATACTCAAATTCAAGGATGTGTGAAAATGAGGAAATGGGGAGCCTATTTATAGGCAAATGGGTAAAGGGTAGTTTAGATAATGGAAATGTGAAAAGACCACGGGGATAGGGTCAAAAAATGGCTGATAACTAGGTAAAAAGGGGTAAAAAAGTTATTTTACGCGCGTGGGGCCCACTGGAGCATATTGGTCCATGCCTTGGCGCGGCGCCGCACTGCACTAGGCCTGTGCGGCACCGCGTCAGGCCTTTGCAGCGTGCCGCAAAGAGGTAGTGCGGTATCATGCAGACCTGACGTGGTGCTGCACGCCTCCCGTGCGGTATGCCAAATGGCATGGCACGCTTTTTGAGGCAGTTCTTTTTTTTTTTTTTTTTTTTTTAGAGATTGGTTGTTGGTATGGAGTTTGAGAAATTTGGATGCTTGGTGGAAATGTAAATGAAGTCTAAAAAATTTTCTTTCGGGGGCTTTGCCCCCGAACCCCTGCCCGCTAATTGGTTAGCGAGACCACCGTAATAGCTTCGCGCAATGAGTTAAATTCAGTAAATGCTAAGGCTGCGGTTGGATGCTAAGGGTGTAAAATTGAGGGTTCACAAAGGTATAGGAGGCTGTTTTTGAAGCTTAGCATAAACTTGGCATTTATGGCATTTTTGCACGTACTTAGCACAATCCTCATTTGTGGTAAGCCAAAAATATCCTTGGTTTGTGATTTTGCGGGCCAAAGCAATACCATTCATGTGTGGGCCTTTGTCACCACCATGCATCCATTCTATGATCTGTTGGACTTCTTCTTCAATGACACATCCTAGGTGGATATTATCTCAAGTCCGTTTGTAGAGCATATCCCCATTTGGAATGAATCCTTTGGATAACTGTCTCAAAGTCCTCTTTTCTATTTTAGAAGCTTGTTTAGGATAAACCCCATTCTTGATATAATTGAGAATATCCCAAAACCATGGTTTGCTATCAACGACTTACATATTCAGGCAATGAGTTATGCACCCTGGTTCATGCTTCACTTCAATTGTGATTAGTCTGATTATGAAGCCATTGCTTATGTCAAGCATCGAGGCAAGTGTTGCCAATGCATTAGCTAATCTATTCTTTATTCTTGGGAGATAATGGAAGGATAATTCATAGAAGTTGGCTTCCAATTCATCTAAGCGTTTGTGGTAAGAAACCAAACGCTCTTCTCTGTTTTTCATTTTCCTAAAGCTTGGGACACTATTAGATTTGAGTCTCCATAAATCTCAAGGTGGTTGATTCGGAGCCTTATTGCTGCTTCAAGGCCACAAACACATGCCTCGTACTCTGCCTCGTTGTTTGTTACTTTAAAGTTTAGCTTGATGGCTATGGGTATGCTTTCCCTGTTTAGTGTAATGAACACAATGCTAGCACCATACCCTTTGTTATTTGATGACCCATCAAAGTAAAGCTTCCAAACTTCATTACCACTTATTAGGATATCCTTATCGGGGAATTCAGGCTCAGTCCATTCGTCATCTATTAGGGCTGCAACTAATTGGTCTGCTACTATGCTTCCTTTGATTGCTTTACACTGTACATACTTGAGATCATATGCTGCCAACATTGCCATCCATCTTGCCATCTTACTGTCAAGAACTGGCTTCTCCATAAGGAATTTCAAAGGACTATTATCAGCAAGGATATGAGTTATGTAGGAACTAAGATAGTGTTGTAGTTTGTGGCAAACCTAAACAAGGGCAAGGCACAACTTTTCTATATAGCCATATTTGAGTTCATGGGACAATATTCTTTTGCTCAAGTAGTAGATGGCATTTTCCTTGTTAGAGTCAGGAGCATTCTAGGCAAGCATTGCTCTCATTGCTTCATCTGTCATAGATAAGTAAAGCAGCAGCGGTTTCCCAGGCTTTAAAGGTTGCAGTACTGGTGGGTTCAACAAATATTGTTTGATTTGATCAAAGGCCTTCTGGTAGTCTCCATTCCATTGCTTTGAGGCTCATTTTCTAAGTAACTTGAAGATGGGCCCACATACATCAGCCAATTGATTGATGAATCGACTAATGTATTAGAGCCATCCGAGGAAGCCTTTGATCTCCTTTTTTGTTTTAGGAGGTGGCATTTCTAAAATTGCCTTTGATTTTGCAAGGTCAACCTCTATACCTTTCTTGCTAACCATATGGCCTAGGAATACCCAGATGAAGCACTAAAAATACATATGGTAGGATTGAGTTTAAGATTATATTGGTGAAGTCTAAGAAAGAATTGCCTTAAAGCTTCCAAGCGTTCTTCGACAGTACTGCCCTTAACCACCATATCATCGACATATACTTTAATCTCTTTGCGCATCATGTCATGGAAGATTGTGGTTGCCATCCTTTGGTATGCTGCCCCTGCATTTTTAAGTCTAAATGGCATAACTTTGTAATAGTAGGTACCCCACTCGGTGATGAAGGCTATTTTTTCCTTGTGAGGGAGGTGAACTATTATTTGATTGTATCCCGCAGCCAGATTGGTTAAAGAAACCATTTCGGATCTTGCCATTCAGTCTATTAGAAGGTCAATGTGAGGCAGAGAAAAGTCATCTTTTAGACATGCCTTGTTTAGATCTCTACAGTCCACACACATTCTAACTCTGCCATCTTTCTTAGGAACCAGCACAATGTTGGCAAGTCAGAAGGGGTAGCTGATGGGCTCAATGAAGTTGTGATCCAATAACTTTGTAATTTCTTCTTTAATTGGTATGGACCATTCAGCTTTGAGTCTTCGCAGTTTCTGTTTGACTGGCTTAGAATCAAGGTAGATTGGAATTTTGTGAACAATTTTGCTCGAATCCAAACCTGTCATGTCCTTAGGATGCCATATGAAACAGTCTTGAAATTCTTTGATCATTTCCTCTGTTTGACCCCTATTTATACATACAGATGCTATGAATGTAGTTTTTGGTGTATCATGTGTGCTAGCATTTATTGGCTCTTTAATTGGATCATCTTTTATTTCATTTATTTCATTTTTTTGATTAAATGTCTCAGTTAGATTTAAAATTTGGAACATTAAAGAAAAGTGAAGACACTGGATTGTAAGAGGAAAGGGCAAACTTTTTATTAAATTCGAACATGGATAAGTCCCAGTTTATATCAAAAGCTGGACACTCAAGGTTAATTATATTATTATTACTAAAAATATAAGAAACTGAAGACACAGACTCTGACTCTGACTAGGACTTTGACTCTGTTTCAGTTTAATGGAATGGGCGCTCCTTGAAATACCAGTTATTCATCTCGGTCTTGTTTGGTTAGATTAGGGTGGATGGATTAGGTTCCTCCTCCTCTAAAGTAAGTGTGAAGACTTCATCAAAGAGACTTGCCTTCATGTTCTCCTCCCAATCTTGACTTAGCATGAAAATGGGCTCGCAATCCTCTAGTGAAAGCCTGACATTGAAGAAAATTTTGAAACCAGGAATTAATTTTCTAGTAATAGTACAGACCCACGGTTCGGGAAAGCCACAGTAAGGAACTACATCACCTTCTTTTACAAAATATCCATTAAGGGTTTTGAAATAAAGGCGTATGGGCCAGTCATAAGTCTCACCTCATTTAAGGGCCACTACTATTTCCTTGGCCCATTCCTCCATTTCCATAAGATCCTCCTCAGTAGGCTCATATCCTAACCCAAATGGTGGCATTACAACTGGACAGGAAAATAGTTCATTTTTCTTAACATATTAGCCACAGTAATGTTTCCAAAAGGATCAAAATCGAGTGGAACAAATTCTTTACCTTCTTCGCCCTCAAGGAACTGGATGAAAGAGAAGCCTGAGAGAGGGTAGGCGGACAATTCAGGTTCAATTTCTAAAATGGGCACAGGGTTTGGAATGTCAACCTTGTCATGCATGTCCCCTTTTATGGTAACAATCCCTTTCCCATAAGGAAATTTGACTTTCTGATGCAGTAATGAAGGGATTGCTTTAGCTTAATGGATCCAGGATCTTCCAAGAAGTAGGTTAAAACAAGCAGGAACATCAATTACTTGAAAGGGAATGGAAAAGGCTATGGGTCCGATAGTGACATACAGTTTGGCGACCCCAAGTACTTCTCTCTTAGTATTGTCATAGGCCCTCAATATTTAATCAGAAGGAGTGAAGTCTGTTACTTCCAGGCCTAGGCAACTAGCCACTTTTAAGGTACACACATTCAGTGCCTAACCATTGTCAATAAGAACCATGGGCACAGTTTTCCTTCGAGTCATCATTGTTATATAGAGGGCATTGTTGTGGTCAGAGTCCCCTTTTAGCAAGTCATTATCTCCAAATGATATTGAAACTCCCTTAGCAGCATTAGTGATTGAAGCCATAAGATTCTCAGGGGTGATTTCAATAAGAGTTTGACATTGATTTAGTGCCTTGCAAAGAGCTTGGTGGTGAGGATATGAGGATTGAATCAAACTCCGGATTGAAATATTTGCTTGAGTCTTCTTTAATTGTTTAAGTATGGGGTCTTCATCAGGTTTAAGACTCTTTTTCATATTGTCAAATGGTGCAAGGACAGGTTAAGTGTTTTGGATTGGTGGGTTTGGATTTTGGACAATTCTACCACTTCAAGTGATGCTATCAATTTCCTCAAGTAAGTTGGTGAGGTCTAACACACAACAATAGTTAACAGTTGATTCTATCAATGAGACAGGATCAACTCCTTCATAAAGAGTAATTGCATTTACTGTGTGGTTGGGTAAGGGGTTGGTGGTGATGTTGGGTCTGACTTTGGGTGATAAGAGGTCATTAGAATCGATTAGATCTTGGATCTTATGTCTTAAGGCCTTGCATGCATCAGTTTTATGCCCTGATCCTTTGAGGTAATCGCATCTTTCATTTGGGTTGTGATTTTTGGGTAATGGGTTTAGGATAGGTCTTAGTTTGAGAGGTTGCACCATTCTTGCCTCAAGCAGCTTCTTGTAAATGACACTCATAGGTACACCCCTTAGATCAGAGAATTAGCACCTTTCAATCTTAAGTGGCTTCTTGATCGTAATGGCATTTACTTCCCCCCTTTCTGATTCGCTGAGGAACTTACATTTCCTTACAGTGTCGCTTTCTTGATCTTGATCCAAATGTAGATTCTTGTTTTATGTGCCCACTTTGGATTAAATCTTCAATCTTAGATGCGGTGGAAATTAGTGCTCTGAAGTCAGGCAAGTATTAGGTGAGCAGTCTATCTTGATAAACCCGGAGGAGATTCTTGACAATAATATCAATTTATTCATGCTCGAGAGGTCGATTTACCATTTGGGAAGCCTTTTTTCTCCATCTCATAAGGAACAAAGAGAAGGATTCTTTTGCATACTGTTTGGTAGTCTCAAGGTCTCTTCTTGTCACATCGACCTTAATATTGTAGTGATATTGTTTGACGAAAATATTACAAATGTCATCCCAGGACCATTTTTTAGATACATCCGAGTCTACAAACCACTCCACCATAGTATCGGTCAGAAATTGTTGGAACAATTGAGCAAGGAGCTCATTGTCCACTCCTAAAGGATGCATGACCCCTATATATACCTGAAAATTGGTTTTAGGGCAGGTAGTTCCATCAAATTTATCAATATTCAGCATTTTGAATTTAGGAGGTACCCTTGCATTAGGAAGCAGACTGAGAGAACTTGTATTAACCATGTCTTCCCTTTTCTTTAAGTTCTTAAGCATCTTTTCCATAACTTTAATTTTGTCCATGAATACCTTCAGCTTAGGGTTAATTTCTCTCCCTTGGGAAGGATGAGCTAAGGGGGAGATGGATGTGGTGGTGTGGACTGGTGGGTCAATGGGCACAGGCTGAAAGAGTGGGTTGGTTTTGAGAACAGATGGTGATGGAAAGGTTTTGACTTTTTCCTTGTCTTTTAGGTTGGATTTGGAAGCAGATCCAAAAATAGGGTAATAGTTGGTTTCTGGATTCATTGGGTCTGGATCCATTAAACTCTAGTTTATGATGGTTCGGCCCATCATTTCTTAGACATCTTCCATAATAATCCTCTTTTGATTTTGAAGTAAGTCTTGGAAATGAGCCTCTTGCCTTTTAAGAATTTCCTCTTATTGTTCGGCGAACCTGGCAAAGAGCCCATTAATCAAGTCATCAATTCCATCAGTAGCAGCAACTTCTTTCCCTAATATGATTGACATCTCTTGAACCTTTGGATGAAAAAGATGAAGCTAGGTCAGTTTTTAGCTTTGGTAAAGATAAGGACAAAGGTGAGATTATGAAATCCTAATCACAGTAGTAAGATAAGGATAAAGGTACCATGGGTAGACATGGGTTTAGGAATTTGACATGGGTTCGAATAGGGACTAGCAGTGTTTGGGTGGTTTTCAGATTTTCCACTTTAGTAGGATTCTTGCATGATGCATACATGCATATATGCATGAATGAAAAAGGTTTCGTGACACACCAAGTTTGGCATTATGGTACATACAATCCTAAAGGAAGATTCTATGAGTCATTACATGAAGGGGTAAAGGTTGGCTTGAAAGGAACTCATCACACTAAAGATGCGATATACCTAACCACATGTGAGTCAAGGAGCCTCGCATGGGTCCAACGGTACATGCATACTCGTTACACCCCTAAAAGGATTATAGGGTACGTCGTGGGCTAGATGATTTCACTATTGATAAGTAGACCTAAGGAAGGTTGCCCACTCGAGGTTACTTTCTATCATTTGTTTTCTTAAGAAACTAATGTTTTGGACAAGGAGCCCAATGTAGTGATGCATGAAAAAGCCATTTTGTAATAAAAGCCAAACTTTTGTTTTACCAAGAGTAGTCCACTTTATCCTTTATTTGAAAAAGATTTTAAAGTCCCCAGTAGAGTTGCCAACTGTGAGGCCTCACCCGAGCACCCGGTTCGATCCGCTAGAGGGAATCAAAAATGCCTATTTAGGAGAAACATCATGATTAGATTCCACTATGAGTTCAGAGAAGTTGTATTTTGTAAATTGTGATTTGCAAAAGGAGTCGTCACTTCAATTTTGTTTATTTTAGTTGGAAAAATTAAAGGAAAAACCCAATTTGATTAATTCCAAAACTATACCATTTATTCCAAGGAAAAGCACTAATCCTCGAACGACTAAAAAGGGTTTGGGGACTAGGTTTTGGTTAAAAAAATACAAAAAAATTAGTTTGGCTTAAATACAAAATAGCTTTTATAAAAAGAAGTTTTTTTTTATTATTTTTTATTTTTTTATGTATGCATGAATAGATATAATATGATGCATGAAACAATATTACTTGTGCAATGCGTGACAAATATGAGATAGTGATAATCACAAGATGCAAAAAGTAAAGGAAAAACTACTTAAAATTATTACAAGGCAAAATGCTAAAATAGGGGATCTTTCCTCTAGCCCTTATGGGTTCTAGAAAAAGTACACATTCCTCAAATATAATCTAAACAACTAAAATGAGAAAGAGAGTATTAAAACAATTATAATAAAAAGTATTAAATTTTTTATTTTTATTTAAGAAAAGTAATTTCAATCCTAAACTATATTAAGAAGGCGATAGAGAGAAGAAGTTGTTAATTTTAGCAGAGTTGAATGCCTTAAAGACGGCAAGCCTGCATATCCCTTTGAATGGGAATCAAACCCCATGCAATTCTTCCTTCTTACAAAGGAGGGGTTTTAATTTATAGCGTTTGTTATCATGTTTTGATTGATTTTAAAAGGCTTAGAGATTT
>CANTUT010001308.1:2500-40000 GCA_947687605.1 Reutealis trisperma | reverse complement strand
ATGCTCTAATTAAAAATAATTTTTTAATTTTTCATACTTTATGAAATGCTTGCATTTAAAATTTCTTATTGTAAGACATATTTATTTCTAGTGATCTTTGTATATTTTTATTTAATCTTAATTATAATCATAATTAAAAATAAAGCTTTTTATTTTGAGTAAATTATGAAATGCTTACATTTAAAATTTCTTATTTTAAAGCATATTTATTTTTTCTTCGTCTTTGTATATTTTGTAGTTAATAATAATTTTAATCTTAATTAGAATTAAACTCTAATATTTTTTATATTCATTGAAATTCTTGCATTTTCAATATCTTATTTGATGTCATTTTTTTTCCTTTTTTAATATTTTTAATTAATCATACTTTTTTTTTTTGAATTTCATTTGCTTCTTATCATTGGCGTAATATTTACATCGAAATATTTTGTCAATGACATATAATATTTTACTTCTTTTTATATTTATAACCTAATTATATTTTTCTTAATTTTAGTAAATATTAATATATTGGGTTCAAAATTTTTATTTTTATTCTATTATTAATTTTCATTTAAATTGCACCTTCATTTTACTTTTTAATTTATTTTTTTCTTATATATTAGATACAAACTAATTTCTCTTGCCTTAAACATAGAAAAATAAAATACAAAGTAAACTAAAATAAAATATAAAGCACATGCTAATAAATTATAATTTACATCCTAATTAATTAAAAATTACATGCTAAATTATTAAAAATCACACAAATTTAAATACATATTTATTCAAATTATAAATATAAATACAATACATGTAATTATGATTCCTAAGTTATAGAAAAAAATTAACATATCTATCTTTTGTAGTGCAGCAAATCGAATTAACACATCGAGTAAAATTTTTAATTAAATTGAAGTTACAATTGCAAGTAATTAAAATAACAAATTAATAACGTATAACAAATTATCTACAAAATTTTTAGTAAATTATTACATAAGATTACAAAATATCAAAATTAACTAAATGCACAAAATTATATTACCAATTCACATAAATCACATTAAAACACAATAATTTAATAAAAGAATATATAAATTTATTAAAAAATACACAAATTTAATTACATATCAATTTTAAAAATAATAAAAAAATTCAATAAATAAAATATATAAATTTTATTTACAAAGAAATTTAATGAAAAATTACAAAAAATAAATAAAAAATTACATTAATTTAATACCACTAAAAAATAATTTCCATTAAATAAAGAAATTACATTAATTAAATACCACATGATTTTCATAACACAAAAATAAATTAATAAAAAATTTATCATACCACATAAAAATAATTTTCATTATAGAAAATTAACATAAAAATTTACCTATAATTTCTATTATACAAAATTAACATAAAAATAATTTTCAACAAACAACAAACAAAACTATCAACAAAATCAACAAATAATAAAATTATAAATCAACAAAAAATAATACCCGTTATAAATCAACAAAATTATACCACAGAAAAATTATAGAAAATTATATGAAATCCTTATATACCCATATATACCAACAAACCCATGTATACCAACAAATCCACAAAATAATAAAAAAATTAATTAAATCAACAAACCCAATAAATATAAATATTCAAACCCACATTACAAATGAAACTCAACAAATAAAAAATTATTCAAAATTACACACATATATATGCCATAAAAAAAAAAGAAATAGAAAACTAAATAAATAATACGTACCTGAGAGAGAACGGTGACTGAACGGTTGGCAAAAACCAATGGCTAGTAGTAGGGGAGGGCAGTAATAGACAGGAAAAGAGAGCGAGAGAAGAAGAAAAGATGGAAAAAAATCGAAATGTTGGGATATATATTTAATTTTTTGCCTATTTGCTCTTATGTACTAAGAAGGAAGGTTGAATTGGTGGGAAATTAAAATTTAGATAAAAGAGATAGGGAAAGAAAGGTAGAAATACAAGATTTGTAGTGGTTCAGATCCAACCAATCCAATGTCTACTCTCTAATCACACTATTGAGTATTTCCACTATTTATGGAGTTTTACCAAGTTCACTCCTAACTTAGTGTTTAGGCTCACACCAAACCTTTCAAAAGTTTTTCCTAAGGCTCACTCTTAATCTAATAAGAGTTTTGAGAAGATTAACTTAAAACTCAACCAAGTGTTTTACAAATGCTTACACTCAAATCTAAACAAAAGTTTTATAAGACTTACTCTCCAACTTATACAAGTGTTTCAATGGCTAACACTCAACCCTTTTGAGCAATCAATGCTCTTACAACAACCAAATAGATATAATTAAAAGGTTAAGGCTTTAAGAAATAAATTTACAAGAGGCTGGCTTAAATAAAGGTTGTTAGTTTGTTGTGAAAGTCTTTGGAGGGCGTATTTATAGTTTTCTCCCTTCAAATTCCCATTACAAATAGTATGGAAAGAAATCTTCATAACAACCATAAAATCTTGCATTAAATACTCTGTTAGAGCAATGTCACGGTCACGATGCCTTTTTCGTGGTGGCAACAACATTTTCGCACTCGAGATAGGATTTCTACAATTGTGATCTTCAAAGATCTTAATGACTAGTTGACATTTTGTATCTTCTTATTGGTGGTTCAACTATCCATTGGAGTTCTGGGCTTCTATATGAAAGTTATGGTTGCGACTCCTTAATCGCGTTTGCGAATCATGGATCATGCCCTTAGTCGTGGTTGCGATTAAGGTCACAATATCCATTGTCGCTCGAGGTAGAAAATTGAAGATTTGGCCATTGATTAGTCTTAGTCATGATGGAGTGAGTCGCAGTCACAATTCTTGTATCTTAGTCGCGACTCAGAGGCTAAGATCATAACTTGAGAGAATTTTTGAATCTTTGAAAATCCAACTTATCAAATATGTTTAATCTGCAAAATAAACACTTAACACACATATTAGATAGCTTTAATTTGATTGACAAGATCAAAATAGAGATTGACTAAGTTTTGAAACAACTTAGGTTAACATTGCCAATTGACATTACCGACTGATTACTGACCAAACATATATTAATTTATATTTTACCAACCGATTTAGCCATTAAAAATAAATAATCAATTAGTGTATCTTCAAATCTTTCATATATTTTTATTACATTTATCAATAGTTTATTGGTGAAATAATTTTGACACGTGACAGTTAGTCGCTAAATTGGTCAATAAATTTTAATGCTTTTTAAATTTTTGAACCTATCTTATGGGCTACTATCGATTGGAAATTGGTCGGCAATCTGTCTAATTTACTAACCGATTACTAATAGATATATTTTTGCCACATTGCATACTGTCACTAATTTCATCAGTAAACATTAATACCCGCCAAAGTTTCATGCCTAACTTTTGGCTTATTGTCAGTCGGTAATTGGTGATAAATTAGTTGGTAAATTGAAGTGCCAATGATTCCTACCAACATTATTAGCCGATTTTCATCGGTCAATAATTTTAGTTCGTAAGCAGTCCATAAGCAGTCGGTAATCAGTCTATATTATGATTATATTTTTTACATTCAACTTCAATCGGTATTTGGTAGGTGAATTGATATTTTCTTATAGTGTATATAAGAATGCAAGTATACTCCCACTTTCATTCCCAGCAAAACTTTTTAATTATGGTATGATTCAAATAAAGTGTTAAATTTATTACTAGACTCTTAATAGAAATAAGTTACATTTGAACAACTTTCTTTCATATCTCCATAATAAATTATATCCTGAATCCGGGATCATAATGCATCATAGATCCAGGAGTAAAACGTGCATGTTTTGCTAAAAAATTTCAAGTTAAAAAAATGACCTACCTCATTTTTAATGCCTTAAAAATTGAATCACGTTCAAATAGAAAATTCCTCTGCAAATTCCTTCAATTCATCTGCAAAATCTTCCATTTTGCTGCGAAATCTTCGATTTATTTCTTCTCTACTACAAAATCTTCAGTTTTGATGCGAAGATATCAAAATCCTCAACACTCAACAATATTATCAATCTACAACAATGATTCTTCAAAAATTCATCATTTTTTGTTTATTTTTTGTGATTTTCAAATTAAATGTGATATTTTTGGTTGAGCACAAAACTGTTAGTATATTTTTTTGCTCTGAAAAATAATTAGGTGCAAATATCATCATAAGAGTAACAAATTTATTATATATAACCTGCAGGTTCATTGCAAATAGTTAAAAGTTCATTGAAATACAATGACAGATTCATTATTTTTGTAATACTTAATGATCATGTTGCTTATAAGTGATGAAAATGATTATTATAGAAATTATATTTGGTAGTGAATTTTCAATGAATTTATACCTTACTACTGATGAATCTACAGTTTATATTTAATGAATATACAACTTATCATATATGAACCTACATGACAGTGAATTATAATACTGATATAACTAATGAATCTCCAATTCACAAATTATGTACCAACACTATATATTTGATAAACCTATAAGTAATACTTAATGGATCTATATAATAATAATAATAATAATAATAATAATAATAATAATTAATAATTATTATTATTATTATTATTATTATTATTATTGTTGTTGTTGTTGTTGTTGTTGTTGTTGTTGTTATTTAGATAAATAGAATACGTGTGATTTAAAAAAAAAGGAAACACATTCAAAAAATAGTATTTGTTTTTATTATTATTCATATGGGTTGTTATATTATGAACCCAGGTCCACCTTGCATTATGGACCTGGATCTAAAGCTTTAATTATTATACACATAATAAAATAAGCAAGAATACTAGCTGGTTAACACATTAACCTCATTTCCTTTCTTAGAGGTTGTGCGTTTAAATCCTAGTAGAAACTTTCTTTTTTATTTTTTTTCTTTTTTAGTTATTCTTTATTTTTCCCTTTTTAGTTATTCTTTATTTTTCCTTTTTTGTTTCTTCGTCTTTTTTCCCTTTTTTAGTTATTCTTTTTTTGTTTGTAATATTTGTAATTAAAATTATATTAATAGTTAAACTTTTTATTTATTTAATTATTCTAATTAAATTTATATTTATTTCAATAAGAAAAAAATTTATATTAATGGTTGAATTTTTTATAAATATTTATTTATTTATTTCTACAAAATTTCAGTTTAAATTTTTTATTTATGTTGAATTTGAAAAAACTAATAGAGTTATTAAATATTATTTTATATTTATTTAGATAAATTATTTAATGCATCAAATAAAATTCACTTTCTATAAATTTATATAAAATTAATATTATATATTAATAATTTTTTTAATTAATTATAAATTAATATTTTTAATTTTTATGATATTAAAATTTTGTTGTAATATTTATATTATTAAAATAATATCTAAATTTTTTATGGTTATAAACTAATCTATCAAAGTTCATAGATCAAAGATGATAAGTTTATCAGTTGTAAAGAATAGGTTCATAAGATATAAAAAATAAGTTCATCATTTTTAAAGAATATATTTTATTCTCTTACTAATATAACTAACGGATCTACAGTTTACAAATGATGAACATATACCATATATTTGATGAATTTATAAGTAATATAACATGAATATGTTGTTTATATTGCTTTGAATTCTACTCGATCGAGATAACAGAGCTAGTTACTGATTAATAAAAAAATAGGTAATTTAGTATTAATTTATAATAATGAATCTGACAATAAAAGATAATGAATCTGCATGTGATATATGATGAATCTAAATGTTATATCTAATGAACCTGATAGTTATATGTGATGAATTAAACTTTAAATCTAATAAATCTCATAATTATATGTGAAATATTAAAGAATGAAAATTATAAATATGAGGAATGAATAAAATTAAATTATAAAATAATTAAATCATGAATTTGATAGTAAAAGATAATGAATTTGTATGTAATATATAATGAACCTGAACATTATATCTAATAAATTTGATAGTTATATGTGATAAATTTAAACTATAAATATAATAAACTTGATAATTTAAAGTTTAATACGAATTTACAGTTTGTAAATGATGAACCTACATTATATATTTGATGAATTTATAAGTAATACTTAATCAACATATTGCTTATAAGTGGTGAACATGATTATTATATAAATTATATTTGACGGTTAATTTTCAATGAATTTATTATTATTTAAAAAAAGATTTGATTTTTGAAAATTTATTGTCCTAAAAAAATAAATATGATACTTATCTTTTTGTTAAATTATCTTTAAAAACTATGTAAAAAAATTACCCATAAAAATGTTAAAATTTATAAATAAAAATTATGTTGAAAAATTAATGATATTAAAATTAATTATTATTATAAGAATCAAATAAAAAAATTCAACCATTAATATAATTTTTTTCAATATTTTTTATATTAAAAAGCAAAAAGAAAAAAAAAACTAAAAACGAAAAAAAGAATAAATAAAAAAAGAGAAAAAACAAAGAATAAATGAAAAAAGAAAAAAAAGAGAAAAACAGAGAGTTTTGTGCAACTTGAACTTGAGATCTCTAGGTTTCAAAGCTAGTATGTTAACCAACTGTGCCAACTTGTCATTTTAATATTTTACCACACATATAATACTTAACATATATCCAGGGACTATGATGCTACATGGTCCTAGGTCCATGATATAAATTACCTTATTTATATAATTATTCTCTAGCAAAAGAAAAAAAAGCATAAGAGAAAAGAGATCCACATGTAGCAAAAAATAATAAATTAAATAAAAAAGAAAAAAGCATGCGTTTTGATGAGACTGGGTGCACAATATATCCGGGTCATGGGTCCAAATATAACAACAACATTTCCATCTCTCTCTCTCTCTCTCTCTCTCTCTCTCTCTCTCTTCCTCTTTGCTATTTTATACAAAACAAAATTATAAGAAAAAAAGATATGCACATATCAAAACAATTTAAGTAAATTTAATTTTTGTTTTACTTTAATAAAGCCTTGATTTAAAATAATTGAATATTTATTTGAAATTAGTTGAATTTACCCAATTCTATATATTACCAAAAGAAAAGTTAGTTTTACAATTTATTTTAACATCTAATTGTTATTTGTTAGAAAAATGAATGGAAATTGAATAGATTTATTTCTTTTGTAACATTGCTTTTATGGTAAATTTATGCATTTGTAACTTTCACATTTATGGATAAAATATTTAATATTTTTATGCCCATTTCAGCCTTCTTGTTCATTCTTCAAAACACACTAAAAAGATTTTGCTCTCTAACATTCCCTTAGAAGCTCCTTAAGTATTATTAAAGAATTCTCAAGTTTTCCAAAATTTTCAATTAGTGATAAATTTATCACGGTTTTAGTTCGTGAAGAAGTAATTTTGTGGTACTCAAAATTACTTAATTCTCATTGTATCTTGGGGGATAGATATCAAATCAGTCCTCAAGTACCGATGGCGAGGGACGAATATGTTTTAAGGCCTCGGTTTGCATTTTTTATTCCTTATATTATTTTTATGTCATTGTAATTTTGTTTATATTTATTTATAAATATTATTTTGGATTATATTTCATTTATAATTTATCACTTGACTAATAATCTTAAAACATATTCTTTGAGTATAATTTCAATATGATTTATTCACTTGTATACATTGAGTAGTCACAATTTAGAAATTCTATTTGAGGAGACCGAGTTTGAAATAGGACCTGTTTGTGACACCTCCAGCCTTTCCTATTTCTATTAAGAAATTTTGTTTAAGAAGACTGGATTTTAAGTGGGACCTGATTATGATCCCTCCGGCATTTCCTGGGAATTGTCTAAAGGGTGTTATTAGATAGTGAAATTATTTTTCTTTCTAGGGGAAAATAATAGTTTCATTTGCTATTTTAGAAATGGAGATTATTAATGTTGAGAACACAACTCAAGTACCATCCTCGTCGAGTACAAAAGGAACTGCCCCTGTTGTGCCTATTTCGATACCTCTAAACCATGGAGAGAAGCCAAGGAAATTTAATGACTTGAACTTTAAAAGGTGGCAGCAAAAGATGCTGTCCTATCTGACCATATTGAACCTTGTATGATTCCTAACTAAAGATGCTCCTACTCTGAAAGAGGATGAGCAGGATGTTCAAGTGAGAGTTGCTCATGATACTTGGTATTATTCTGACTTTTTGTGCAGGAACTATGTCTTGAATAGACTGCATGACTCGCTATATAATGTGTATAGTGTAATGAAGATTGCTAAGCAGTTGTGGGAATCCTTATACTGGAAATATAAAACTGAGGATGCTGGTGCTAAGAAATTTATAGTGGGATGTTTCTTGAACTATAAAATGGTAGATTCCAAAACTCTGGTGAGTTAAATGCAAGAGCTTCAAGTAATTCTCCATGAAATTCATGCTAAGGGGATGAACTTGAGTGAAACCTTTTAAGTAGCTACAATCAATGAAAAGCTACCGCTTGGCTGGAAGGATTTCAAAAATTACCTTAAGCACAAGCAAAAGGAGATGAACATTGAAGAACTTATTGTTAGACTTCGAATCGAAGAAGATAATAGAAGTTCAAAAAAGAGGGGATATATACCTTCGGAAGCAAAGGCAAACATTGTCGAACATGTAGCAAGGTTGAAGAAGAAGAAAAACAAATTTGGAAAGGATTCCAAAGTGGGACCCAAAGGTGGAGTTTCAAAGAAGAAATTCCAAGACAAATGCTTTAATTATGATAGGATGTGTCTCAAATCCTCAAAATGCAGGTTGCCTAAGAGGAAGAAGAAGAACCATGAAGCAAATATGATTGATGACATAATATAAGATGTCTCTGACATCAATCTAGTTGCTATGATATAGGAGGTGAACCTAGTTGGCTTAAACCCAAGGAATGGTGGATTGATACTGGTGCTACAAGGCATGTGTGCTCAAAATATGAGATGTTTTCTACCATTACTTTGAAGGTTAGAGAAAAGCTGTGTACAGGCAATTCTGTCACTTTTGAAGTCTTTGGTAAAGGAAAGGTGGCGCTGTAGGATGTAAACCATTAGGATCCAAGTGGATCTTCAAAAGGAAGATGAAAGCAGATGGATCAATTGATAAGTATAAGACTAGACTTGTAATTAAAGGTTATAAAAAAAATGAAGGCCCAGATTACTTTGATAGGTATTCTCCTATAACAAGGATGAATTCCATTAGGATGATAATTACTATTGCAGCATTGTGCAATCTTGAAATACATCAAATGGATGTAAAGACTGCTTTCCTAAATGGAGAATTGGATAAGGAAATTTATATTACACAACCTGAAGGCTTCATTGTCTCAAGATAAGAGACGAAAGTGTGTAGATTGGTTAATGGATATGTGTTTACTCTAACAGGTATAGTTGTAGCTTGGAAATCCTCTAAATAAACTATTATAGCCAGATCCATAATGGAGTTTGAGTTTATTACATTGGACAAATGTGGCGAGAAAGCTAAATGGCTTTATAATTTTTTAGAGGATATTCCAAAGTGGGAAAGGCCTATGCCACCAATATGCATTCATTGTGATAGTCAATCTGCTATTAGAAGAGCACAAAGTAATATGTATAATGGTAAGTCAAGACATATACGTCATAGACGCAGTACCATTAAAAAACTACTCTCAATTGGAATTATCACTATTGAGTATGTAAAACCAAAGGGTTAAACAGAGAGTTAGTTAATAAGTCATTAAGAGTACAAAGGAAAATCCAACCTAGTTGATTAGAGATCCCAAGAACTAGGTTTGAAAGGGACAACCTAATTGTAAGAACTTAATTAAATCCTTGTGGGTGTTATACTCCTAACCATTCCTAAGATGAAAACAGTGATGCCGATAAAAAAAGAGGTTAAGCTATGCTTTTAATGATCCTATTGATTTGAAAATAAAAGTAATACGAGTTGCTCTTAAAAGAGTTCACCTATGTGAGGGAGAAGTGGGACTGCTTCAGAAGGAATTGTGTTAGGCTCGGTTCATTGAAACTCTCACAAAACCAGGCGTATGTTTAAGGGTAAAACGAACATAATAGTGAGAACAAAATTGTGTTAGAGATGTTCCTGTGTAAAGTATGTCATTGTCTACATAAATGGTAGAACAATTCAAAGATATCACATTTACTAATCAGCTAGTAAAGTAAATATACTTTCACAATGGAAGGTTCAAAGGGCTAAACCTACCTATCCTTTACAGGAATTGACCATTGAATTTTATCACTAGAATTTTGTTTTAATTTTCATTCATGTGGGGGATTGTTAGAAAATGAATGGAAATTGAATAGATTTATTTCTTTTGTATCATTTTTTTAATGGTGAATTTATGCATTTGTAGCTTTCACATTTATGGGTAAAATATTCAGTATTTTTATACCTATTTTAGCCTTCTTGATTCTTTTATAAGGAGGTCTTTTTTTCATTGTTCAAAACACACCAAAAAGATTTTGCTCGCTAACTTTCTCTTAGAAGCTTTTTAAATATTCTTAAAGAATTCTCAAGTTTCCAAGGTTTTTCAATTGGTGATAAAGTTAGCACAGTTCTTGTTTGTGAAAAAGTAATTTTGTGGTGCTCAAAATTACTTAGTTGCTGTTGTATCTTGGGAGATAGACGTCAAATCAATCCTTAAGTATCGACGATGATGGATGAATCTGTTTTAAGGAAATTGT
The DNA here is from genome assembly GCA_947687605.1 of Reutealis trisperma. Lineage (NCBI taxonomy): Eukaryota > Viridiplantae > Streptophyta > Magnoliopsida > Malpighiales > Euphorbiaceae > Reutealis > Reutealis trisperma. The sequence goes on along the minus strand of CANTUT010001308.1, from coordinate 29,334 downwards.
ATGTAACACAAGTCTCGGTTTGCATTTCTTATTCCTTATATTATTTTTGTGTCATTGTAATTTTATTTATATTTATTTATAAATATTATTTTGGATTATATTTCAATTATAGTTTACCACTTGACTGACATTATTATGTTATTAGATTGCACGTGGATATATGTATTGATGTAGAGAGGCCATAAAACTGATGGAATTGCAAATTAGATGGCAAGTTTTGCTAGAGTACTATAAAGTATGAACTAAGAAAATTGTTAGATTAGTTAGACCATAATTCTTCAATAATATGTTAATTTATTATTTATTTGAATTTAATATAAAATTATATAAAAGAGGAAAATTGTATAGTCTACAATAATGGGTCGGTAATCATTGATAATGGTAAACAATAATTGGTGTATTAGTAATACATTTAAATTTTACATAAGATGGACATGGACCCAATTCTATACATTACACAAGAAAAAAAAGTTTCATTATTTATTTTTTAACATATAATTATTATTATAGTGTGAAATGATAGAGTTGAGTTTGTGGTCTATGCTTAAAAAATGATCAATGATGTATGGGGAGCGAAAATTGCAGAGGCAATGGAGCTGCGTGGGGTTGTGGCATAGGTACTAGAGTTGGGGTATCGGAAAGTGGTATTTGAGATGGATGCCAAGTCATGAAGTCAATAGTTAATGCTGTTTAGTCTTTGATATATCTGAATTTGGTTCTGTGGTAGAGGAAAGCAAACTCTTACTTAGTTAAGTAGTCAATTTCTTTGTAATGTTTGTGAAAAGACAAGCCAATATGATTGCTCATAATCTTGCTAGAGCATCATGTTCTATTACTAGTCTTATTGTATGGTATGAGCCTCCTGGGTTTATAGAGGCTTTACTACTATCAGATTGTTCTTAATGAAAGCTCTTTATGTTTCAAAAAAAAAATTTAATTATTATTATATTATTTAATTTTTAATTTTTTAACATCTTATTATTAGTATATTATTTAATTTTTTGACATTTATGGACAAATATTTAAGAGAAAAGGGGTTAGTACCTATGAAAATTACCGATGAAATTAAGTCTGTCTCTAATTATAGATGGAATAGTGACCGAATTAAAGTAAAGAATTAAAAAACTAGCATTGACAAATCACCGATAGTTTACCAATGGAATATACCGATGAAAATTATTTATCGGTAAATTATGGAGGGAAACAATGGCGGGAGTCTTTTCAGACCAACTACTAACAGAATAGCGACAGTATAGAAACAAATTGTTGGTAAAGTATTAACCTAAATCAAAGGACAATAGTCTGCCACATGGCTACTTACTATTAGTAAATAGCCGGCATGCCAAAAGTATGGCGAAAAATTTTGGCACCCCTTAAAACTTTTACATACTGATTACCGATGGTTAGTAGTATGCCACGTGGCTATTGACCATTGGTAATTCATTGGAAAAATTAAAAGAGGCAGATGAAAGGATTATATGGTTTACTGATGGATTACTGCCGTTTTCATTAATCCACATGGTATGTGGTCTGTCGGTAATTCGTTAGTATTGTTGAATTATATACCTAGCTCGCAGTTCTCTTTTCTTTCTTTCTTCTTTCTTTCTTCTTCTTCCTTACTCTACTTTCTCTCTCCCTATACTGCTATTGCCCGCTATGCTGCCATTTCGCCGTTCTCCATTGGTGTTTTAGTCGCCGTCCACCGTTCGATAGGTATTGTATTTTATTTTTTTTGCATTTTTGTTTTTATTTATTGTTTTGTATATAATTGTTATATATATGTTTTGTTAATTTTTGGAAATTTATTTATATGAATGTGTTTATATATTTTAGTTTTTATGTGATTTTATGATTATATTATTGTGATTATTGTGTTTATATATTTTGGTTATTTTGGTTTTTATTGTTATATAATTTGTATTATTTGTTTTGTATATTATGTATTATGTTTATATAATTTGATTTTTTTAGGATTTTTTTTATGTTTTTGGTAATTTCTAGTAACTTTTTTAGGATTTTTTTAATGATATTTGCTAATTTTTTTTATGATATTTGGTAATTTTTAGTAACTTTTTAGTTATATAATTTGTTGGTAAAGAATAATTGTTTTTAATTTTATAATTATGTGTTAATTTATTTATAATAAAATTATGTATTTAATTTTAATTTATTTATAATAAAATTATGTATTTAATTTTTGTATGAAATTTTGGCTTTATAATTTGTAAATTTTTGAGGATTTTTTTTTATGGTTTTAGTTAGTTTTAGTAATTTTTGTATCAAATTATGATTATATAATTTTATAATTTTTATGATTTTTTATGATAATGGTATAATTTATTGGTAGAAAATAATTGTTTTTTAATTTTGGAAATTATGTGTTAATTTATTTTTAATAAAATTATGTATTTAATTTTTGTATTAATTATGGTTTTATAATTTGTTATTTTTTTTATCACTTTTTATGACTTTTGGTTATTTTTAGTACTTTATTAAATAGTATTATTGCAAAATTTTCAATTCATTTTGCAGGCTAATTATCATACAATCGTATTAATCTGCGCTTCAAGAGGTAGATATATTAAATTAGTTCAAAATTTATAATTATTATAAATTTGTGAATGTAATCTAAGAAAATTATGTAAATATGAATTAGTAATTTTTGCATGTATGGAAAAATTGTAATTTCCTATGATGGTTTGTAATTATAATTATTGCATGTAATTATGTAATTTTTTTAAATATATTTGTAATTTCAACATATTTTTTTGAATTTAATATCCTTGAAAATAAAAAATATATATACATAAAAATAATTAATGTCATAAAAATATAAACATAAAAATGAAATAATTTCATTAAATATTTTAAGATTTTGGAAGAAATTAAATTAGGAATAAAAATAGACTTTAAAATAAAAAAAAAAGAAATTCTAAAATTTAAAATATGTCATATTATTGAAATATAAAATGCATTTCATAAAATACTAAAAATATAAGACATTAAGAGTGCGACAAAATATACTTTAAAATTATAAATTAAAAAAGAACCATAAAATTGAAATATGCCATTAATTTTAAAATCTAAAGTGCATCTCATAAAATACTAAAAAAAAAATGTAAAATATTAAATTTCACTTTTTAATAGACAAAATACTTCGAAATACTTAAAATACAAAGTATATAAAAAAAGAATTTATAATTATGCCATAAAAATTAAAATCTAAAATGTATTTCATAAAAAACCAAAAAATAAAACATTAGATGTGAAATAAAATATACTATAAAATGAAAAATTAAAAAAAGAACCATAGAATTTAAATATTCCATTAATTTTGAAATCCAAAATCCATCTCATAAAAAACCAAAAAAATAGGAAAAATGTTATATTAGGAGTAAAAATAGACTTCAAAATAAAAATTATAAATAAATAAATAAATATATTTATGGCATAAACCAATAATAAGTTAAAGATCCTAATATAGAAAATTTTATTGAAGAAGAAATAGTGAAAAAAAAATGTAAAATTAATATTTAATATAATATGAAAAAAAATTAAAATAATAATGTTAAAAATATGATATTAAAAAATATATGTATAAGTAAAAATACCAAGATAAATAAAATTAGAAAAATTGTGACTAAATTTATATTTTGGATCTTGTATTTTAGTATATCAATTTTTTTTATGTTATTATGTTGTGAGTTCATAATATGTATTTATTATGATATTTAAATTTTTGTTAATAAAGAATAATTGATTTTAATTGTATTTTTGGACTTTGACAATGAAAAGCCCAAAAATATAATTAAGTGAAAATGACTAATATACTTAAGCTTAACTGTAAATACCCGTTTGGCGTTTTTGTCATCGGATGATAAGATGAATTATCCAAAGTGGATAGTTTAGAAACTGCATTGTCTATATAACCTGCTATAGACATTCAATTTTATACTAATATTTGAAATTTATGTATATTCTGCTTACATGTTCTCTTAATGAATATTGAAAAATTTCCTAATTGTTGGTAATTTTCAATTTAGTGCACTAAGAGAATTGTAGGGAGATGCTTCTAAAATTTCTGCACGATGTATGAATATGGAATGTTGCAGTTGCAATTATATAGCAGTGAGTTGCTAAATGAGTCAGGTTCTTACCTTATATAAAGAGAGATATAAGGAGGTAGAATTAATATAAAGATTAATTTTGTTTGTGTTCTTGAGATGGAATAATGTGCTCCCACAATTTTCAGGGATTAATTATGAGGTTAGATAGAATGTGGATATATTCTAGACTTAAGGATGATTTTTTGAATCCAGATTTCTTGAAGAGTTTAAACCAATTCATTCAATTCATGTCATCAGAACCATATTTGATGAGTGGAAGTAAGATTAGTTGTCCATGTAACCATAAGAAATGTAAGAATTGAATTTTTTGCGAACCAAATACCATCATGGTTTATATTGCAAAATGGTTTTTTTTTTTTTTTTTCAAGTTATAAAGCATGGTATCTTGTGAACCCTCAAATTTGCACCTTTAGATAACTGACACTCAATTACGAATTTATAGAATCAAACCGAACTTAAATCGGATCTGAAACGGGTCAGAACGGAGTAAAAAGGGGGTGTACAGGCCATAGGGACCGCCCAGGACAATCCATGACCACACATACCTTGTACAAAACCTTACAGAGACTGTGCAAAACCGCATAAGCTTTGTGTGGAACCACACAGGTCTTGTGTGGTCACACTCTGCCTACGTGCCTTCTATGCATTCCCAAAGCTTCCTGTGCAGTTTTATGTGTTGGGAAGCGAATCTCACATCGAAAGTTTGCCATTTTTGCTCCCAACTCTCTCCTTATAAAAGCAACACACCCTACCTCTTTTCCACACTCAGAATTGCTTAATTAATATAGTTGACTTCAAAAGCAATCAATATTTTTAAAGTTTGGTCTGAAAGGAACGAACTTTTAGTTTAAGATTTTATTTTTATTTTATTTTATTAGGGTGGTCATTTTGAGGTAGCTCTCCTCAAAGCAGTTTAAGAAGGTCCCAATAATGTTGTTTGAGTAGCCATTTGAAGGTTGTCATTCTGTTGAGCCAAAAAGGTGGAATTGCGATTCGGTCATCCTCTTCATTAGCCCTACATCCCCAAGCCTCGTTCTCGTAAGGTGTTTATTTTCTTTTTTTGATTATTTTCTTATTTTTGTGTTTTCTTTTTGTTTTAGTGTTTCTTTTGCTTTATTTTTGTTTTGTTTGTCTTGTTATTTTTTTTAGGATTGCTTAGTTTGTTCTTTTCATTTATTCCATTGCTTTTCATGTTTTACATTTTCTTTCATTATTTTGAGGCATGTTGATTAGAATATGATTCAGTCAACTAGGTAAACAATTGGAATTGATGCATTGACTTGTTAATTACAACCTAACCTAATTAACAACTTGGTAATCAATCAACTCACCTTTCAATCAATAAAGTGAAACATGATAAAATAGCTAGGCTAAACTAACCCCTTCACAAGGAGAGCGAACAACATGGATTTTGATTCCCATCCAAAGGGATATATAGCCTTGCTTATTTAAAGCATCAAATCCAATTTAAATAAAATATAACATTTCTCTTGTATGTTACTTTATGAATTAGTTCCTTTTTTTTTGCAATATTTGCTTTTAGTTTGTTTTCTCTATTATAATATAGATTTTGTCTTTCTTTTGCAGTATTTTTCTTTAATAATTGCTTTAGAATAATTTTGGGGAATGTGTGACTTTCCTAAAACCTATAAGGATTAGAGGAAGTATCATCTATTTTGGTTTTGAATTTTAAAGTTAATTCCTTTACTTTATTGCTTTACTTTTATTGGTTTGAATGAATGTTTATTTTTTTTGTTTATTCATGCATTATATAATTGTCCATGCATTATGTAAATTGTTCATGAAATTTATTTTAAATCATTTTATATTAAATTTGCCAAACTAATCATTTTTCTAAATAACTGAAAACCTAGTCTCTGAATCCTCTTTGGTTTTGAGGCTAGTGATCTTTTCTTTTGGGATATTATTGGGTTTTTTCCTTAATCTTTTCCCAAATAAAATAAAATTAAGGTGGTGACTCTTTTCAAAATCAATCTATTTGAACCCGAGGGTTCCATCATGAGTTCAAACCCAAATGAGCATTTCCATCCCACTTAGCAGATCAAACTGGTACTCGAGCGAGGCCTCATAGCTGGCGACTCTACTGGGGATCACCTTCTTTTTAACAAAAAAAATAAGAGTGCTACCAATTGGTTTAAATCAAAGTTTAGCACTTTTAATACAGAAATGGCTTTCATGCATCATTTGCATTGGCTCTTTACCTTTCAACCTAGATTTCTTAGGAAAACAAAAGATAGAAAGTAACATCGAATGAGTAATGCTTCTTGGGTCTATTCGCCGATAGTGAAATCATCCATCCTGTGATTAATCCTTTGATCCTTTCAAAGGTGTAACAAGCATGCACGTACTGTTGAACCCATGTGAGGCTCCTTGACTCACATGTGGTTAGTTATATCGCTGCTCTAGTGCGACAAGTACCCTATCCAAACCACCTTTACCCTTTCATGTAATGGATCTAGAACTTGGACCATAAGTTGTATGCACCCTAATCAAGCCTATTTGCATATCTATGAAATAGCTTTTCGTTCATGCATTCATGCATACATGCATAAACTCAAGAACCTTGAACAAAGTGCAAAAGCCTATCATCCTAAATAAAACTACTAGCCCAAAATCTATAATCCATTCATCATCATCCAAAAGTCTGTGATGGCCTTGAATATTGATTTTTCCCTATCTTTAAGACAAACACTTACCCTTTTATGTTTGACTCTTGTAAGGTATCTAAGATGGTTGAAGAAAACCTTCCCACAGGCACTGATCCAACTGTGGCTCATTAAGAGGAAGAGACCTCCTAATTGGAGGCATTCATGACTAGCCTTCTCGTGAGACAAGAGAAACAACTTGCAACTATAGAGAGAAATTTTTAGGCTACTATAGAAGCTAAGAAAGCCTAGTTTCAAGAATAAAGATGGTTTATCCTTAAAGAGGTCTAAAGTATGATTGGCCAAGTCGCAAAGAGGAGGATGAGCCCAGGTGAGGACACTGCAAACCCAGGCATGGTCGTTAGTGACCTACTACATTAGCTTTGTTTTTTGCCTATACTGAGGATGATGCTCTCTTTTATGCTATGTAGTATTTTGGGATGTATGCATGATATTATGGATGTATGCCCTCTTTTTGTTTATGCAACATTATGGATGTATGCATGATATGGATGACTTTATGGATGTTTTTTGACGCATAATATGGATGTGCTACACGCAAACTCTTGACTTAACAGGACTTGCATCATGCTATTTCTTATGATTTTCTCTCATTTTACCTCTTTTCTGTCAACTCTGCATTGGTTTTGACATGAAAATGAATTTTTTAGGCCCTAAAATTATGAGAAATTTTCAAAAACTATGGTAAAAATTTTTTGGAGGATAGGGTGGCAAGGGCAGCACAATCAGCATGCCATCAGTTAGGGCGGCACACTCAACATGCCGCCAGAAAAGTGGCAAGGTCGGCGTGCTGCCGGTGTGGATCTGGCAGCTCAAAATTTTGCCTATTTAAGCAGTTTTGGTCTTTTTTAGTCTATAAAATCAATTTTTAAGCCTCAAAAATCATTTTTTAACTATGCTTTTACCTTTTCATCAATTTTATGTCATATCTTATCTTTTATTATTTTTATTGTTCACGATGGAGCCCTACTTTAGCCATGCAATGTTCTTATGGTGCAAGAACCTTACAAAAGTGAAGAGAATAAATTTAGGAAAGTATGGGGGGAAGTGCTATGCCTACTCTGAGGAGCATAAAAATTGATTGGAATTTTCTGCCCACGTGCATGCACTTTTAGGATTCAGTTGCCTATGTCTTCAGATTTGGGGCATCTATGAAGGATATGTGTCCTACTTTCAAGGAATTCTTTGTATTGCTTGGGTCTAATCTAGAGGCTATGTTAGCTACTCCTATTAAGAAAGTAGGATATTTTAACTCTTTAAAGGGACTTCTTGATTTAAGTGTGGAAGTTACCAGTCCCTTGGTAGTCTTGGAAGCAGTGGAAATGAGGTCTTTAAAGTCATGTAGATATTGGGTCAGAAGATGGTTTTGGTAAAATGGGAGAAGGTTTTTGATAATAATGTCAATATGTTCTTACTCGGTGGGGCAGTTTACCATTTGAGCAGCCTTAGTCCTCCACCTCATAAAGAACATGGAGAAGGACTCCTTGGGAAGCTACTTAGTTATCTCTAGATCCCTTCTTGTTACATCCACCTTAACATTGTAATGGTACTGCTTGACAAATGCATTACATATGTCATCCCAAGTTCTTTTCTAATTTGGGTCAAGGTCAAGTAACGACTTCACTGGAGTTCTAGTGAGGGATTATTGAAATAACTAAGCCAAAAGTTAATCATCTACTCCAAATGGCTTCATTGCCCCCACATACATCTTTAGGTGAGTTTTGGGGCAAGTGGTCCCATTGAATTTGTCAAGGTTTGGCATTTTAAACTTGGGTGGAAATCTAGCATTAGGAAAGAGGGTCAAGTCACTGACATCAACTAAGCCATCGTGCCTCTTTAGATTCTTGATGGTCTTCTCTATGACTTCAAATTTCTCCATAAAAGGCTTTAGCTCAGGATGAGAGAAAATTTCCTTCCCTTGAAAAGGATTCGCAGAAGAGGAAATAGTAGAGTGGGTAGCAATCTGTATGGGCTATGATGCAATATTGGGATTTTGCATGGGTAGGGTGGTGATATTTGGCAATTAGATGGGTGGTGCATAAGCTACTGCTTTTCCTCTATCAATTTGGTCAATGGTTATTTTGGAGGAGGAAGCAGTGTTTGTGGGGATTTGTGTCAAGCCATGGGTTGTATGATTTGAGTTCAAGTAGGTGAGGTCACAGCTGGATTAATGGTAGATACAAGAAAAACATGCCATATCAATCTAATGGTACCTCCTCAACAAGTCAAAAAGGGGGGGGGGGGGGTGGGTGCGGTGGGGAGGTATCAACCATTTCTCACCACCAACAAACCATTTCACACCACCAACTACTGAGACTAGAAAGGAGGACCTTTACTAATCTTAAGGTTCCATTGGTTATAGTTTATAAGAAAGCACTGGAAGCAAAAATGATAAAGCCTTTGGAACCCAAATCACCCCCAAATCCATTACCCAAATACTATAACCCAATGAATACTATGAGTATCATCAAGGAGCTGGGCAAAAGATTGACACTTGAAAAGCCTAAAACACAAAATCCAAGACTTAATTGATAGTGTTGATATCATTCCACCAAAAGCCAAGCCCAACATCACCACCAATCCACTTCCAAACCACAAAGTCAACTTCATCACAACTTTTAACCTTGAAGTTCATCCTATCTCTCTGATTTGATTAGCTTTTGATTTTTATGTGTGCTCGATTTGAGCGATTTGGTTGAGAAAATAGACGCTATAACCAAAAGTGGCAGAGTTTACTAGACACTAGCCCCTCAAACCAATCAACCACCAGTATAGCCTATTCCACTTTCAGTTGAGAAATTTAAAGGGAGTCTTGAACCTGACGAAGACCCCATCCTTAAATAACTCAAAAAGACCCAGGCCAACATATCCATTTAGAGCCTAATCCGGTCATCCTACCCTTATCGCCAAACTCTTTATAAGGTCTTGAATCAATGCCAATCTCCAATAGATATCACGCCTAAAACCTTAGTAGCCTCACTCACCAATTCCACCACGGCTACTGCCATCTCTTTCACCGATCATAATCCAAGCTATTACCATGCTCTTTACATAACGGTCCTAACCTGTGGTAAGACTATCCCAATGGTACTGGTAGATAATAGGTCAGCCCTAAATGTGTGCCCACTAAAAGTAGCTAGTTGTTTAGGATTGGAAGCCTCGAAGTTTACACTTTCGAATTAAATTGTGAGGGCTTATGACAATACTAAAAGAGAGGTGTTAGGAGTGGCTACTTTGAATGTCACCATTGGCCCTATCACTGCTCCTATCCCTTTTCAAATTATTAATGTTCCAGCATGCTTTAATCTCCTTCTTGGAAGGCCCTGGATTCATCAAGCTAAAGCCATCCCCTCATCTTTGCACCAAAAGATCAAGTTCCCTTATGGAACTTCCATTGTAATTATTAAGGGGGATGGACATAGGAGGAGTGAGACCCTAAACCCTATGCCCATATTGGAAATTCAACCTGAATAAGCTTTATTGCAACTCACTGGGTTCTCTTTCAACATGATCCAGTTCATTAAAGTAGAGGGAGGTAAAGAATATGTTCCTTTTGATTTTGATCCTTACGATAATATTGCTGTTGCTAACATGATGAGGAACATGAATTACTTTCCTAGATTGGGTTTAGGCAAGAGCCAGCAAGGAATGAGCAGTTTGACGGAGTACCCCATAGCCACTCCACCTTTTGGGCTTGGCTATGAACCCACTGAAGAAGACCTAGCTAAAATGGAAAAAAGGGCCAAGGAGAGGGTGAAAGCCTTAAAGAAAAGGTGAGTCCTATGATTGGCCCATGCGCCCCTACTTCAAAACCCTAAATGGTTATTTTATGAAAGAAGGTGAAGATTTTCCTTATTGTGGTTTTCCTAAATCATGGGTCTGTCCTATTTCCAAGAAATTGATACTGGGTTTTGAAATATTCTTTAATGTTAGGTTAAGCGTGTAGGATTATGAGCCAATTTTCATCTTGGAGCAGGATTGGGAGGAAAATATGGTGGCCACTCTCTTTGAGGAGGTCCTTATGATTAGAGTAGAAGAAGAGATATATCCCACTCATTTGTTCTAACCAACTTAAACCCAACTTGACAACTGGTATTACGAGGCAGGAGATGGCCAGTCAGAGTTCCCATTAGAATCCTCATTAGAATCTCAGTCTAACCCAAAGTCTCTTGAATCTTTTTCTTCATTTTCTTCTTTCGAGTTTATAAATAATCATTCTTTCAATTTTGATGTAACCATGGACAATGGCTTATTCATTCACAATAAGAAATTTGAGTTTTCTTCTTATGATCCTGTATCTTCTGTTTCATTCAATCCTTTTTCTCCTAAATCCAATTTGAATAATACATCAAAAAAGAGATAAATGAAATAAAAAATGATGCAAACAAAGAACCAATCAATATTGGCACTAATAAGAATCTCAAAACTACATTTATTGCATCTACATGTTACAACAGGGATGGCTTTGTCAAATTGATCCAAGAGTTTATTGACTGCTTTGCATGGACCCCTAAGGACATGACTAGCATAGACCCAAGTATAGCAGTGCATAATATCCCCACCTATGAACATGTGAAGCTTGTTAAGCAGAAGTTGCGAAGGCTGAAGACAGAATGATCATTGCCAATTAAAGAAGAGTTCACCAAGCAACTGGACAATGGATTCATAGAGGTGATCACGTACCCTTCGTGGTTAGCCAATATTGTTTTTGTTCCAAAGAAGGATGGGAAAGTGCAAATATGTGTTGACTACCGGGATCTGAACAAAGCCTGCTCTAAGGATGATTTCCCACTACCTCATATTGACCTATTGGTTGACCACATGGCAAGATCTAAAATAGTCTCTTTGACTAATCTGTATGCTAGTTATAACCAAATTCGAGTTCATCCGCCAAACAAAGAGAAGATTGCTTTTATGGCTGAATGGGGAACTTATTGCTATAAGGTAATGCCATTTAGGTTGAAGAATGCTAGAGCAACTTATCAAAGAATGGCTTCCACTATCTTCCATGACATAATCCACAAAGATGTTGAAGTGTATGTGGATGACATGGTGATAAAATCTAAGACAACTAAAGGGCACTTAGAAGCATTAGGGCGATTCTTCCTTAGACTTTGCCAATACAACCTAAAGCTGAACCCAGCAAAATGCCTCTTTGGTGCATCATCAGGGGTTTTCCTTGGGTACATGGTTAGTAAAAGAGGGATTGAGGTTGATATAGCTAAATCAAAGGCAATTTTAGAAATGCCACCTCCTAAGACAGAGAAGGAGATTAGAGGTTTCTTGGGATGGCTCTAATACATTAGTTGATTCATCTCTTAATTGGCTAATGTATGTGGGCCTATATTCAAGTTATTAAAGAAAGGGGCCTCTAAGCAATGGAATGAAGATTGCCAAAAAGCTTTTGAAGCAATCAAAGAATACCTTCTGAATCCCCTATCCTGCAACCACCTAGACCAGGTAAGCCATTACTCCTATAACTCTTTGTCACTTAAGAGGCTATGGGGGCAATGCTTGCTCAAAATGCCCTAGATTCACACAAAGAAAATGTTATCTACTACCTAAGCAAGTGACTCCTAGCCCATGAGCTTAATTATAATCAAACTGAAAAGCTATGCCTTGCTTTAGTATGGGTTTGCCAGAAACTCAAGCATTATCTTAGCTCCTACACCACTCATGTACTTGCTGACAACAGCCTCTTGAAATTCCTTATAGAGAGGCTGGTTTTTGATGGTAAGATGGTGAGATGGATGGCTGTTCTAGCAGCATATGATTTGAAGTATATTCAAAGGAAAGCTATAAAAGGAAGTGCGATAGCTGATCAATTAGCTGCAGCTCCAATAGACGGCAAATGGTCTAAACCAGAATTCCTTGATAAGGATATTATGGAGCTAAAACCTAAAGTTTGGAAGCTTTTTTTTTATGGTGCAACAAATAACAAGGGTTACGATGCCGGGATTGTCATGGTGACCCCTAAGAGAGAAAGTCTGCCTATTGCTATTAAGCTAGCTTTTGAAGTAACAAATAATGAAGCTGAATATGAAGCCTGCATTGCTAGGTTAGAAGTTGCTGTGAACCTCAGAATTGACTATTTAGAGGTCTATAGGGATTTAAATCTGATTGTGTCCCAAGCTTTGGGTAAATGGAAGATAAGAGAGGAGCATCTAGTTCTTTATCATAAACGCTTGGAAGATCTTACGAAGAACTTTCATGAATTATCTTTCCATTATCTGCCTAGGGCTAAAAATTAGTTTGCAAATGCTTTAGCCACTCTTACATCGATGCTAAATATGAGTGATGGAGAGATAATCTGACCTATAGGGATCGAGGTAAAAAGGGAACTTGGTTATCACACCATATGTATGCACATTCATTTGGCTAATAAGAAACCCTGGTTCTGGGATATCTTCAACTACTTGCAAATTGAAGAATATCCAGAAGGGGCAACCAAATCAGAAAGAAGAACTCTGAGGTAGTTGGCCAGTAATTTCATCCCAAATGGGGATGTCTTGTACAAAAGAGCATAGGACAATATACACTTGAGGTGTGTAACTGAGAATGAAGCTCAGAAGATCATGGAATGGGTCCACGGTGGTAGAGAAGGTCCTCACATGAATGTGATTGCATTAGCTCAAAAGATAATGAATTTGGGGTATTTCTGGTTGACTATGAATCAAGACTGCACCAAATTTGTGCAAAAATACCATAAATGCCAGATTTATACAAAACTCTAAAAGCAACCTCCCATTCCACTCAACCCAATCATAACTCCTTGGCCTTTTGTAACTTGGGGTATTGATGTCATCGAAAGGATAAGCCCTAAATCTTTTGTCGGACATGAATACATCCTAGTCGTGATTGACTATTTCTTAAAGTAGGTTAAGGCTACTCTTTACCAAGTGTTGGATTCCAAAAGAGTGGCTCAATTTATCCGAACTAACATCCTTTGTCTGTTTGGAGTTCCTTTCGAAATCATCAGGTTGCATTTTTAAAAAGAAGTGGTCCAATTGTTGAAGAAAGAAAAAATCTAACATCACAGATCCTTTCCCTACCAGCCTCAAACTAATGGCGCAGTTAAAGTAGCCAACAAGACACTAAAAACCCTTTTATAGAAGATGACTGATAATCATAAGAATTGGCATCAATAGCTCCCATTTGCTTTATGGGGGTACCACACTTCCATCCATACCCCAACAGGTGCAACCCCTTACTCATTAGTATATGGTATGGAAGTTGTTTTGCCAATTGAGGTTGAAATCAGATTAGCCAGAATAATGAGAGAAAGTCAGTTGGAAGAAATAAAATGGATAAAGGGTTACCATGATCAACTTAACACCATTGATGAAAAGAGAATGGATGCCTTATATCGGATTCAAGGTTATTAGTAGAAGATATCAAGGCACTTCAACAAAAGAGTTAGAGGCAGAAGCTTGGAACAAGGAAATTTGGTTTTGAAAGAATCAGAGCTCCTATGTATGATCCTAGGGAAAAATTCAAATCAAATTAGGCTGGGCCTTATATACTCAAAAAGATCTTGTCAGGTGGAGCAACTATTCTTATGGATCTAAATGGGGTGGAGTTTGCCAGTCCATACAATTTGGATCAACTTAAGCGTTATTTTATGTGAATGTTTTTTTTCATGCATCATGTAATTAAAACTACATAGACCTAATTCTCCAAAATATTTGTTAATTAGTCTAGATTGAAAATATGTAAGGAGAAATGTAAGGAGCCCATTGTGGGTACGGTCCAATTTTCAATAAAAATTACTATTTTGTGCTTTTATCATTTAGTTCTTTGCTTATAAAAAATAAAAAATAATAAAAAAATATAATAGATAATATAAAAAAAAGAGAGATAAATATGCTCGCTAGGTTGAAAATCCAAAAGGGCGACTTAGGCAAAAGTAAGAGCAAATAAATGATGTATTATTCAAATTTCATCTAAAGAATGAAGTTAATGTAAACACAAGATCCAAAAATGATAAATCTGTTGTCCATTGCTATATCTAAATCCTTAATTCCTAGAGTCCTAAAAGTCTAAGCCACCTTTTTCTTCCCCTTTGGATCATCCACCTCAGGAGCAGTCTCTTTTGTAACCTCCTCATCCTCGATCTCATGCAGTACGGCCACTCTTCGCTTCTTCTCTATGGGCCAAAATATAGCAATCCACCATAAGTTATACTCCTCTAGCCTATCAGACTTGTGAGATGGGAGAACAATATGAAAGCCTCTCATCCATCTATTCCTAACAGCCCTAGCCATAGTGGGTGTAATCAGGGTAAATTAGAATAGGGTGCCATCAGGGGGCACTCCTTGTGCATGACCCATTTGTCTCATAACTTGCATCCCCTGATAGAAAGTTACTGTATGAAACACCAGAAGATAGACCATCTAGTAACCAAAGCTCATGATCATGAATTTCTTAATCTTGTACCAAGGACAAAACCATAAAAGCTCCTTTGAATCCAACTCAAGTAACCATGAGATCCACTCCTTCTTTGAGCTAAATTTGGGAACTATCTTTCTTGACTTATACCAAGAGGTTGAGTAATCCCTTCGAGTAGGAGGAGCAACCACCTTCAAATGATCCTTAAGCCATATTGCTTTGGAATACGATTATGTGAAAAGGAGTAAAAGGAAAGAAGAGTACAGGAAGGAAAGTTCAAAAAACATACTTGCATAATAATTGGGCTCACAGACCATGGCCCATCACTCCTATATGCTCGATCTAAACTAAGAATGGTCTCAACCAGGACAATTGTAGCAATCGAGCATCCATCTTTCATTTGTCTCACCAATTTTGTTATCTTAATATCTCCCCAACCCACAGGACCTATAAATAGAAAGCCTGAAGCCAAACAGAAAGATAAGGCTCGTATACGATGATCTTGCTAAACATCATCCTCAAAATCCTTGGGGTCAAAGAACTCGGCAACCACAGCAATAAGATCAACCTAATCCCCCATAACCATAAGTCTAGCAGTTGCCATATCTAATCCTAAAAGCATTTGGAAAGAGTTAAAATAACCTACACTTTCAACTGGAGCAGCCAGATTTGCCTCGGGATCATATCCTAGGAGTACACTAAACTCCTCAAAAGTAGAGCACATCTCTTCCATACTTGCCCTAAACCTGAACACATGAACATCAGGATCCCAAAATTTCAAACAGACCCTCAAGAAATCCCAATCAGTCCTTACACCCTTTAGGGTTGGCATGGCACTGATCCCAAATCTCCCTAGATTGATTCGCTCCACTTGTTTAAGGTTCTTAGTCCATAAATATATAGAGTGACTGAAGTAGGGCTCCATGGCGAAGAAAGAAAAAGAGAGAGAGGGAAAATAATAAAAGAAAAAGATAGAAAAAGAGAGAGAGAGAGAGAGAGAGAGAAAGTGCGAAAAAGAAAGAAAAATTAAGAGAAAAGCTTACCAAAGGTCAAAGAAAAGCTAAAGTGAAGTTTTGGGCACCAAAGAGGCCTATTTATAGAAGAAAAATGACTAAAAGATGGAATCTCACTGTCAGAACAGCAGAAAGTCTATGCGAAATAGTAGAGAAAGTGTGCAGTGACCTCATAGGATCTCTGCGAAACTGTAGAGGCCGTGTGCGATATTGCACAACTCTGTGTGGTTCTGCAAGGCTCTTTATGGTTTCACACAGCTTCATGCATTAACCTGAGCCTCTTTTTGGCCTCGATGTCATCTGTCATGCAATTCTTAGTAAGAAAAGAGAGAAAATGACATAAAGGAGCTAGAGAAAGGAGTAAAATGACCAAAAGGGGCCCTGTCATGCATTTTGCATCCATAAGCATACATAATCCCAAATAACACATGTCATCTCATAGCATAATTATCTCATAAAAGGTCAAAAGATATCATGTTATAATACATGCATGCATACATCCATACATGCATACACAACATCTATATACCTAAGTCATAAATGTATAATAGGGAAGTAGGTATGGAAACAAGGCTAATCTCTGCCACGCCTTTGCCTCATCCTCTGCAGTGGAGATATGTCGTCGCCATCAGATAATCCTCCAAGAGACAGGGCTGAGGATAATGTTGATCTCACCGACCAACCATCTCATAGTTATGTTGAGCCCAGTCCACCAGAACCTATAGAAAGTAGAAAAGAGTTAGAAACAAATGGATATAACCATTTAGGCATACAAATTCATTTTACACACCTCAGTAATGTCATCCAGGAATGGTGGGTATCCTAATGGCAGATTATCAGGAATGTCATATTTGACTATCTCGCAATCTCGAGAGAACTAATCCAAATCCTCAGTAGCCCAGAGATACTGAGGAAAAGCTTTATTAGGTCCTACATCGGTACTTAGACAAGCGCCTGTACTAGCACCCCTTCTCTCTTGTAGTGCATGAGCAAAACTAACTGCTGGTCTAGGTTGAGCAGGTCTATTATGGAAAGGTACCCCTGACATTAGCCTGCTGTAGCAAAAAGCATCATAGTTAGCCTCAGTATCTAGTAAAGGTTCTATCGAAAGCCCTGTAGCCAGTACATCCTAGTCTCAAATGCGAAGTCCATATCGCATCTCGATAGTAGGATTAATAGGAACAACCCTCTCTCTAGTAATCTGTGCACGAACCCTCTCTCTAAGATAGAACATCTAGTCAGATTAAAAAAACAATAGAAGATGAACAAAAGATAAAGCAAGGCTCGACTCCATCCTCTTTGGCAGAAGCTCCATCCTTGACATAAAAGTCCTCAATTGGACCTGTAAGGATATAAGAGGTAAATCATAAAAAGCAATGAAAGACATAATAGGTGCAGAATGATCCATACCTGGGATACATTGAACTGAGACAAGTAAGCTCTAATAACATGAAAGCTCAGTTGCTTGTATCTACCTCTGTTCTCTAATCTCCAGATATAACCATATGGGATATGGCTTATAGTAGCATCCCTCAAAGGGGCAGATAAGGAGAGGAAGTACTCATAAGCCCAATACTGTAAATCAGATAGTAGTTAATTAGGTAGTCAAATAGGGGGCAAATGTGTGATAGAATAAAGATATCAAACCATACCTCCCAAATAATGGAACTCCCACCCAGACTAGCAAAGATCCCTTGGGAGAGATCAGACATCTCCTTATACATAGCGCAAAGCACTGATCCTCCCTAGTTAAACTCACTAATGATGGTCAGATACTCTAAAGAGCAAAGAATATTCAGGTCGATAGTATCCCTCCTCGTGTGAACAAATGAGCAGTCGAGTATCATCAGCAAAGCGAGGAGGGCAGCCTACTCATCGGTGGCTCGAACTTTAGCATAAATGATGGAGTCAATGTGATCTCAAAGCCAGACCCGAGAAGGATGGATGTGGCCTCATAATGGAGCCTCACCTAGTAGTGCCTCCAATCTCCCTTCAGGTAGCCTGTGCCACTCGGCATAGAACTCCAAGGGCCATCGACAAAAATGCAGCCCTGTTAGCATCGTTAAGTCTAGGGGAGTCATCATCATCTCCCCGCAAGGGAAATGAAAAGTGTCAATAGTATCCCACCACCTCTCCACTAAAGCTCACAATAATGGTAGATTACCCTTATAAGAGTAATCCAATGAAAGGAAGCCTAGCAACCCCAATAGCTCAATCAGATCCTTAAAAGGGGACGTGTCTCTAGGAAGGTAGCCACAACTAATAGGTTTGACTGTCTCCCTCTAGACCTAAAGCTCACATCCTTATTTTGTAAAAAAAAAAAAAAAAAGGAGAGAAATATAAATATCTCTATGGCGCGAGTCCGAGACACATGATGCTCTGACTCCTGAAGTAGATTGTTCGGCTGGGTGTTCTCTTTGGATGCCTGATAGCTCTGGGTGTTGCAGCTACTAGATGGGGAAGCCATAAAAATGAGAGAAAAGAAAAAGAGAGAGAAAAGAAATGTTAGAGAGATGTTAGAGAGAATTGAGAGAAAAGAAAGTTAGAGAGAGAGTGAAAATGTAAAAAATGAGAAAAAGTGAAAAAGTGAGAGGTAGTTACCTCTTTATATAGGGGGTCCACTTGCATAGTGAACTCCCACTACCATATCACTCGAGACGCGATTTTAAACTCATTTCAAGTCAGAATTCAGCATCATAAGTTCAAATACATTCGCAATATTTTTCCCTTTTTTGAGATATCTTGTTCTCCCAGATCAAACTTAGGATGCTTTTGTTATGACAGAAATAGCAGAAAATCAAAAATTCCTTAAAAAATAGAAAGTCATCCAAATCAAACCAGAAATGTCTCAAAACTGACCGAGCATTAAGCTGGACTTTCCAAAATAGAGTGGAACCATTACTTCTACGAATCTTCTTCATTTTCTAATATTAAGGCTGAATAGATAGCCTTGATTTAAATTATTTTAATATTAAAGCTGGATAAATAGTCTTGATTGAGATTTTACCAAATCAACTTTTCTTCTGACATTAAGGTCGAACAGATAGCCTTAATTGAGATTTTATCCAAATTATCTTTATTTCTAATATTAAGGCCAGATAGATAGCCTTGATTGAGAGTTACCCAAATCAACTTTACCTTCAACATTGGGGCCAGACAGATAGTGGTAATTGAAATTCACCAAGATCATTCTCGCATCCAACGTCATCTTTATTTCTAACATTAAGGCCAGACAAATAGCGTTGATTAAGAGTTACCCAAATCAACTTTACCTTTAACATTGGGGCCGAACAGATAATATTAATTGAAATTCACCAAGATCATTCCCTCATCCAATGTCAAGGCTTGACTGATAACCACTGACAAAACCTCATTTATCCTATGGGGTCTCCTCCCAAAGGATTTGGAAAGAATATATAAGCCCAGAATCTGACATGGCACCTTTTTTCCTCAAGTTCACTATCATTAGAATTGCCTTCCCAACAGGCCAATTTTGATGAGGGGGCAGTTGTGAACCCTCAAATTTGCACCTCTAGAGAACCGATACTCAATTATGCATTTATAGAATCAAACCGGACTTAAATCAGATCTGAACTGGGTCAAAATAGAGTAAAAAGGGGGCATGTGGGCCATAGGGACTGCAGAAGACGGTCCATGACCACACATACCTTGTGCGAAACCTCATAGAGGCTGTGCAAAATTGCATAGGCTCTATATAGAATTGCACAGGTCCTGTGTAGTCACACTCTGCCCACGTGCCTTCTATGTGGTTCCTAAAGCTTCCTATGCAGTTTTGTGCATTTGGAAATGAATCCCACATCGAAAGTTTGGCATTTCTACTCCCAACTCTCTCCCTATAAAAGCAATACCCCCTACCTCTTTTTCACACTCAGAATTGCTTAATCAAACTAATTGATTTCAAAAGCAATCAACATTTTTAAAGTTTGATCCGAAATGAATGAACTTTTTTAGTTTAAGATTTTATTTTTGTTTTATTTTATTAGGGTGGTCATTTCGAGGTAGCTCTCCTCAAAGTAGTCTGAGGAGGTCCCAATAACACTGTTCGAGTAGCCATTTGAAGGTTGTCATTCTGCCGAGCTGAAAAGGTGGAATTGTAATCCGATCGTCTGCTTCATCCGCCCTACATCCCCAAGCCTCGCTCTCATAAGGTATTTATTTCCTTTTTTTTACTATTTTCTTATTTTCGTGTTTTGTTTTGTTTTTGTTTTAGTGTTTCTTTTCCTTTATTTTTGTTTTATTTGTCTTGTTATTTTTTAAAGATTGCTTAGTTAGTTCTTTTCATTTATTCCTTTACTTCACATGTTTTATCATTTTCTTTCAGTATTTTGAGGCATGTTGATTAGAATATGATTTAGTCAACTAGGTAAACAATTTAAATTGATGCATCGACTTGTTAATTAAAACCTGAACTAATTAACAACTTGGTAATCAATCAACTCACCTTTCAATTAATGAACTAAAGCATGATAAAATGGCTAGGCTAAACTAACCCCTTCACAAGAAGGGCGAACTACGTGGATTTTGATTCCTATTCAAAGGGATACGTAGGGTTGCTTGTTTAAAGCATCGAATCCAATTTAAATATAGTATAACCTTTCTCTTGTATGTTACTTTATGAATTAGTTCTTTTCTTTGTGATATTTGCTTTTAGTTTATTTTGTTTATTATAATATCGATTTTGTCTTTCTTTTGCAATATTTTTTCTTTAATAATTGCTTTAGAATAATTTTGGGGAATGTGTGACTTCCCTAAAACTCATAAGGGCTAAAGTCCCTATTTTGGTTTTAAATTGTAAAGTTAATTCCTTTACTTTATTGCTTTACTTTTATCCCTTTGAATTAATGTTTATTTATTTGTTTATTCATGCATTATATAATTGTCCATGCATTATCTAAATTGTTCATGAAATTTATTTTGAGTCATTTTGTATTAAATTTGCCAAACTAATTATTTTTCTAAATAAACTGAAAACCTAGTCCCCAAACCCTCTTTGGTTTCAAGGCTAGTGATCTTTTCCTTTGGGATATTAATTGGAGTCAATTTGGGTTTTTCCCTTAATCTTTTCCTAAATAAAATAAAATTAAGATGGCGACTCTTTTCAAAATCAATCTATTTTAACCTGAGAGTTCCATCATGAGTTCAAACCCAAATGAACATTTTGATCCCACTTAGCAGATTGAACTGGTACTTGGGCGAGGCCTCACATATCTACACGGCGAAGTTAGAGGGTCTAGATCTTCAGGTGCAAATGAACATAGAGCAAAAGATGTAGAAGTTATGGCTCTAATAGAATATCATACTATGTTTATGGACGGTACTGGGTCAGATTTTGATTAGGATGGAATGGAGGAAGCATCGAATCTAAATGCTAAAAAATTGTATGATATGTTAGATGTAGCTAATAAAGAATTATGAACTGGCTACGAGAAACAATCAAAGTTATCTACCATGGCATAGCTTTTGAATATCAAATCAGAACACCATTTATCTGAGCAGTGTTATGATGAAATATTACAATGGTATAACGAGTCATTGCTAGAGGATAATACAATGGTAGGTAATTTTTACAGCACTAAGAAGTTGATGCAAAGCTTGGGACTTCCAACGGAGAAAATTCGATGTTGCAAGAATAATTGTATGCTTTGCTGGAGAGACGACAGTGATATGATTACATGTAAGCTCTATGGTTGTCCTAGATATAGGCCCAGACATCGTAGTGCAGAGAAGTCAAATAAAGATATTCAATTTAAGATAATGTTTTACTTTCCTTTGAATCTGAGGTTGCAGAGATTGTATGCTTCTCAAGCAACTACAAAAGTATATGAAATGGCATGCCGAGCACAAGGAGGAAGAGGGTGTGAAGTAAAATTGTTTAGATTTTAAAGCATGGAAGCAATTCAATAGGGTTAATCCAGATTTTGCTTCTAAAATCTGCAATGTCCTTTTGGGGTTATGCACTGATGGCTTTCAGCCTTTTGGTCAATCTAGACAGTAATAGTCATCTTGGCTAATAATACTCACTCCATATAATCTGCCTCTAAGGATGTGTATGAAGAAGGAATACATATTCCTTTTATAATAGTCCCTAGACCAAATAATTTGAAATAGAAATTGGATGTATTTTTGCAGCCTTTAATATTTGAATTATTGCAGCTATGGAAAATAAGGGCGGAGACATATAATGTATCGATGAAGCATAACTTTCAAATGCGAGCTGCTCTAAGGTGGAATGTGAGTGATTTTCTTGCATTAAGTATGCTGTCTGGATGGAGTATGCAGGGCAGACTTGCATGTCCATATTGCAAGGAAGAAACAGATGCCTTCATTCTTCCTAAAGGGGGTAAGTAATCATGGTTTGATAGTCACCGAAAGTTCTTACAACCTAATCATCCTTTTAGAAGGAACAAAACTCATTTCATTAAGAATTGAGTAGTTTGTGAATCTGCTTCACCTATATGGTAGGGTACAGAACTCTTGGAAGAAATAATTAGTTTGAAATTGATAAAGGTCATCGATGTAGGTGCAGATAATGTGAATGCTCAAATTGCGAGGTGAAGCAGATGTGGTTGGAAGAAACACAATATATTTTGGGACTTGCCATATTGGAGCATTAATATGATCAGACATAATTTAGATGTAATGCATATTGAAAAAGTTTGTTTGAAAATATTTTCAACACAGTAATGGACATCTAAGGAAAAACCAAAGGCAATGCCAAAGCTAGAAACAATTCTATTGTCATCTAGAATCAGAGATGGATGAAAGATCTAGAAAATATCCAAAGGCAAGATATGTACTGGATAACAGGGGAAAACAAGTCCTATATGAATGGCTAAAAGATATGAAATTTTTAGATGGGTATGTATCTAATATGGGCCGATGTGTTGATATGCAGAAGCTAAGGTTGTTTGGAATGAAGACCCATGATTGTCACTTTTTATGCAGCGCTTACTTCCTATTGCTTTCTGTGAACTTTTGCTGAGGGATGTTTAGGAGCCACTGATGGAGTTGAGTTTATTTTTTAAAGAATTCATTTTGACAGTTCTTAGGGAGGAAGACATTGTGAGGCTTGAAATTGACATTTTGTTGATATTGTGTAAATTGGAACACATTTTTCTCCAATTTTTTTTGACTCCATGGAGCATCTACTAGTACATCTGGAATATGAGGCTCATATTGCAGGCCCAATTTAGTACCAATGGATGTATTAGTTTGAAAGGTAACTTCTTTGTGTCCTTAATTTCTTATTTACAGTCACTTTAAAAAAATTATGTAAAGGCATATCATTATATATCTTAATATTGTTTTGTTGTAGACTTAATGGACAATTGAAACTGTAATACCCAAAGTTTCCCAAACCTATTAGAGTCAGTAATAGTAAAACTATAATGTTCATCTACTATATCATTTAAGGCCTTTATAACATATTAAGAATCATAAGAATACCATAAGAAGTAATTCTAATGAATAATGTGATAATGAGTAAAGAATATAATCAATTTCAATAAACACTTTTATGATAAAATGAAAGTCAAACCGAGTTTGACTCAATGTGACTACGTTAATAATTAATTTGAAATGTGAATCAAAGTGCTAGTAAATGGGCATTAGCATCTCCTAAGTTAGTAAGAGATAATAATAGTGACATGAGAAGTTGATTTCAATCAAAATTACAATGGTATAATAGGTGACAAACTTAGTTTGACCTAGTGAGCCTATATGACGTATATACCTGAAAAATGCTATTGAAATGCTAGTAAATATGCATTATAATGTGTATAAAATTTATCTAGTAATGTATAGAGTGTGTAGTGATATTAGAAAGTAAAAATATATAGACTAAAGTGAGAGAAATAAAATGAAAAATGTATTAAGTTACTAAGTTTGAAATGTGCATATATGGATTTGTTAATGGGCTTTTGAACTCTAAGGCCCAAGCTCATTGAATGGCCAGTCCACAAGGATCAAGAATAGATGAAACATACACTGAACTAGAGTTAGAAATAGTTAACCATGATTAAATGGGTGTAGGACGAGTTAGCCACAAAATTTGACTAAGAAGCCATCATATTTGACTAGGACAAATTCTTTTCCAACTTGAATTCTCACTTTTCTTATACCAAAGTCTACATTCATTTTTGCTCTTTCCATACCATATAATAACTATCACCAAACTAGATGAAATCTTAGCCATCCAATTGAATTAAATCACAGCCATCCATTTTGATTAAATCATAGTCACTGGATTAAGTGTGATTAAATCACCACTATTCAACTTGCATATATAAACAAAAAGATGGGCAATGTTCTTCATTTTTGCAAAAGCTATCAAAAAAACACAATTCCTAGAGAAAACACTCTCTACATTTTAGCCACCCT
Organism: Reutealis trisperma; assembly: GCA_947687605.1. Taxonomy (NCBI): domain Eukaryota; kingdom Viridiplantae; phylum Streptophyta; class Magnoliopsida; order Malpighiales; family Euphorbiaceae; genus Reutealis; species Reutealis trisperma. Next base: position 4,719 of record CANTUT010001308.1, on the reverse strand, counting down.
CTTAGAAGTACAAATCAAGGCTTTCCAAGGTAAGGAATCATGCTCATCTCCTTCCTTCCTTGTTCTAAGCATGTATTTAGTGAATTAGTTACAAAAAATTTCTCTTTTCTTTCACCTATATGGATGGGCATAAGAAAAATAAAACTAGGAGATATTTGTTTTGCATATAAATTGATAACATATAGAATTTGGACTTGAGAACACAAAGTTTAATAAGTGAAAATAAACAAGAAAAGCATGAAGATCATCTAAGGGAACATAAGAGCAAAGTTTCGCCTTCTCTTTGACCTGGTATAAAGAATTATTTTAAAATTTATATGATGTTATCTAAGTTTATTTGGGATGGATAATAGTGATTTGAAAGTATCAAATTGAATTATAGAAGCTTATTTTAATACTTGAAATTTTAAAGACATAACTTAGGTTAAAAGAGGAAGTTTAAGATCTAATAATTGTTTTCCATCTTTAATTGATGATATAGGCTTTTAACATGTTAATTTCATAATTCTATGATCAATCTGAAGGTTAGATGATGAATTAATGGTTTTTATCAAATTCTAGGGTTTATGGATAAATTGAAGATTTTGAAAACTAAACTTGAATTAATGGAATTGAAGGGGGAATTAAGCTTAAGGAGAGTGCAACATGATTTGTATAATATTAATTTCAAAATTCAACTGATGGAAGTGATTTTCCCCAAATTTAATGAACTAGGTTCAATTATGGAATAAGAAGGTGAAAGTAGAATTAGTTCCATTGAATATTGGAAATTATTTAAAAATGATTCTAATTGAGTAATATGAAATTGAAATGTGAAATTGGGAGGAGAGATATTATCTTTCCTTAAGTAAATATATTTGGCCATTGGAAAACAACTAAGGAATAATGTTAAAATTAGTGATAAGTATTTGTATAGTATGTCTTGACCTTAAAATTTATAAGTTAGCACTACAATGAACAATATAAAATTGTTAACAAGTTAAGCTAAATTTAAACTAATGTCATGACAAGGAAGTGATTGATGTGTAATTGAAATGCAAATGTATAGAATCTAAAGGCAATGACAATGACATTGTCCAAGAGTATAAGGAGCACTACTAGCATCAAAGTTAAATGTAAATAGGACTAAAGGAGTCTAACATGAGTACTTAATAATATAATATGACATGTGCCATATTCTATGAATGATTCTTGATGAAACTATTTTCATTGAATACTCCAATTCCATATTAATCATGAATTACCTATTGAATATTGAGCTATTGAATATGATGTTTCTTTGTGGTATTTGGCCATTGTGAGCCATTTCATATTGATTTCACAATATGACAATTGATAAGAACTATTCTTATATTGGCATATTTTTCATTGAATTTCCTATACTAAATTCCCTATGAACCTTTCTATTGATGCCTATTGATAAGAAAAAATACCCTTTTGATGTGAGGTTATACATCAGACATTGTGCACTTGGTATAAGCCCAAGAGTAGGGTGAGAGTACCAAACTTCTGTAAGGGGGAACACCTAACCGTAAGACCTTATCAGTCTTGTGTAATGTGATGTATGTGAGTGAGCAAGGCTTAGGTTGCCACTCGTTAATTTATATGTGTGGGAAGCATTTTGCTTCCAAGAAATTACTATTTTTGCTAAAGATATTGATTTTATTTTAAATGAGAAATTGACTCATAATGACAATTTTGATGTTAATCCACATACTCACCTTATATTATATTATTATATACTCATTAGGCTTTGTTTCATTCCTTAGTTGTTTAAATTTTTTAGGTAAGGTTGACGAGTTGGCAAGGTAAATTCCAAGCCCTATTTTTTTGCTTGAAAGTTGCTCTGCTAATTTCAAGTGCTGTGAATCTTGGTTATATAACTATGAAGATCATTAGTTTAGAGCTCCATGGTTATTAAAGGTTTAGTACTAAAATTTAGTACTAAAATGACATTGGGTTTATATGTATTGTAATTACTATTAGAATAGTGTATTAAGTAATCAACATTTGGATAATGACATGAAATACAAATCTACAGATTTTATGAGTTAAGTACATAAATGGTATTAGTAAATATTTGGTAATATGTAAAATGATAAATTAGTAATTCACAATAAAGAAAGGTAATTAGGTTCTAATTTTAGGATAAAGTTCAACATGGTAGATAGTAAAGAATAAAAAGTTAAATGGGGTTCTATAGGTTTAGGTGACTTTAT
>CANTUT010001307.1:5000-102611 GCA_947687605.1 Reutealis trisperma | reverse complement strand
ACCAACTTCTCAAATGTTATTACAGGAAGTGCTTTTGTAAATAAATCTGTCAAATTATCTTTTAATTGAATTTGTTAAACATCATATCTCTCCAACATATGCATCCAAATATGTTTAAATAAGATCTATATATAATAATTTATTTATAGTACTCCCTTAGGTTATTATTTATGCCATGAATATGCCTCGTTAAAAACTTTACTAGAAAATCCAGTGGGAAAAAACATAGTTAAGAAAAAGAGTACATTTCATTGCATAGCTTGCCTCATTAAAACCTTTATCTAGGAAAATATTGTGGGACAAAAAATTGACTAAGGAAAAAGAATACAATCACATACTAATTTACTCCCCCTAATTAGGACATATTTTAACATGGCATATACTAATTGATGAAACAATGCTATTTAAATACCACATAGGTAAAGATTTAGTATATAAGTCTGTTAAGTTGTCACTCGAGTGAATTTGGTGGATGTTTCTTATGGAGATCATGTATATACAAGAATTTGGGTGAAATTTATATGTTTACTTCATCACCCTTGATATACCCACCTTTAATTTGTATAACGCAAACTGTATTATTCTCAAAACACAATGGGAGTATCTTTAGTGAGGTACTTTATGACCATAAAAAACTTTTATAAAATTGCAGTATCACCATTAGTTAATATATAGTTAGTCTAAGATTTATAATTATAGAGATCAAAGTCTAAGATTTACAATTATAGAGATCAAACAAATAACCAACATCCACATATAGATCAATTTCAAATCTAAATTAATCAAAATATAATCATAATATTAATAGTACACTGAAGATAACATTTTACACCACTCTAATATCTCTTAGTAGGTGCATAGCTATACTTAGCTAGGAATATTTCTTACAAAGCAATTTTAAGCCTGATGCAATTTGCAAGATATATGAGTACTTTTATAGTACTTAAATATGGTACTGCAAGACTAAATAGCTCTTTGTTATCTTCTTTAGGTCTAAAAAGGCCTCTTTTTACTTCCAGTGAGCGGACCACCTATTGATGTACTTAAGGAAAAAGATTTATCCATATAAAATTGCTTAAATACCTTTTCCATATAAGTAGACTAGTGTATTAGGACTTCTTAGGATAAATAATCAATCTATAGGCCAAAATTTCATTTCCTTTATAGGTACATACTTCTGTGAGTTTGGAGTCACAATGATATGTAAATCATCAACATATACTACAATAATAACATTTACCATTATATGATTTTTTATGAAAACATATGGATATAGTATAATATTCACATATCTTTTTTTCAATAAGAATTTACTCAAACAATTATACCATATGTCCATATTACTTTAATCCATACATGGATTTTTGCAATTTGATGAAATACATGTCATATATTTAATGTACATTAATTTATGATATCTTTAGTCCTTTTGAGACTCTCATATAAATATCATTTTTATAAGGCATATAATAAGCCTTTCTTTAACTGCTATATTAATCAAATAATGGAACATTATCATTTTCATAATAAGAGAATTAGTTTTCAAATAGTTAATGATAGGGCGAGTTTAGCTCTGCTTTAATTGGCTCTTTCCATGATAATCGGTTATGTTTATGCTAATATTCAGTTACATTTATAGATTCTAAATCCAGATTTTCTCTTAAAACAGCAAGAGCTATTGTTGAGGCAAATTCATTGTCGATGATAATCGAATTTCTGTCAACTCTTTCTTATATATCATAAAATTAATTGAGATCTCATAGTTTTCATTTATATGATCATCAACTCCAAAAGTCATATATGAAGGATCTAATTATTCTATTGTCTCAGTCTGTGTCTCATAATTGGTAATAGCTCTTTGACTGAGATCTTCTTCAGGAGATTTTATGAGTGACGCTGCTTTTCTTTTCCGTAGATTTTTTTTATCTTTAGTTCTAATTTACTATCTACGCTTGTGGTGTGTAGTGAGATTGATTGATTTTCTATTTGCAATTGGAACCACAACCCCTTACTAGGATATTAGCAGTTATAATATGAGATTGTCACTTTTTTAGCATCTATAAATATATTTGGTAATTTGTTGCAACTGTTGTTATTTTTCTGAACTTCTGATTCACTCTAACTTGTATATGAATCAAAACTATTTAAAGGGTTTTTCTTCTAATAAATTTCTCAACATTCTTTAGCACTGCAGGTGCTTTTCCTCCCCCTAATGTCAAGAAATGTGCATCATCAAAATAAATTTTCAGTCTCTTTTGTGGACCCATTTCGCACATTGAGTTAGTAATATTAATATATTCATGGCATAACTAAAAATTTGCAGATGAAAAATATTAGGCTCATATTCTTGTACAAGTTTCAAATGAGAGTATGTATAATATATATATAATGGCATTCATGCCAAACCTTCAAGGGTTAATTATTGAACTATAAGTTCAATGCTTTAACTGCAGGTTTAATGCAATATATTGTGCATGTATACTAGGGATAAAATAATAATGAAATAACTCATTATAATACTGTGAGGCCTTGCCCGAGCATCGGCCCGGTCGACTAGAGAGAACCGGAATGCTCATTCGGGTTTAGACTCACGATGGAACCCTCGGGTTCAAATTTGGTTAATTTTGAAAAATGATTTTTAGGAGTCGCCACCTTAATTTTATTTAGTTGGGAAAATATTAAGGAAAAAACCCAAAATGACTCCAATTCATTAATTTTTAAATTAACTTGCCCTAGGATAAAAATCACTAGCCTTCAAACCAGGTTGAATTCAGGGACTAGGTTTTTTAGTTTTAAATAATCTAAATTTGACTCTTAAGTTTAACTTGACTTTGAAAATTGGATTTCATGAATGACATTTATAAGATGATATTAAAGAAAATACATGAATATGGCATAACATAAATGCATGGTGAAAATAAAACATTCACAAATTAATTAAAAAAAAGGAGAAAAGGGGATTGATTGGGATTTGGATTTGAGGTTTGGACTTAGATTCCAAACGTGCCTACGTACCCCATTGAATGGGGATCAAAACCCATATAGTTCATTCTACGGTTAAGTGGAAGGGTTTATGAGTTGATTATATTGATTGATTTGATTTGGGTTTGAGAGAAAAAGGCTGATACCTTGACTTTTGGTGAGTGGAGGGTTTTACCAGACTGAAGTTCCGTTTTATCGAGACTGGGTGATTGGATTGATTGGGAGATTAATTAATTAATTAATTAATTAAAAAGATTACTTAACTAATTAATATAATGAAAATGATAGAAGAATTAATTAATTAAAAAGATTAATTAATTAATTTGGATGAAAAGTGGATTAAGAAAAAGGATTAATTTGATTTTGGAAAAAAGTGATTAATTAATTAAAAGGATTAATTAATTAATTTGGATGAAAGGTGGATTAAGAAAAAGGATTAATTTGATTTTGGAAAAAAGTGATCAATTAATTAAAAGGATTAATTAATTAATTTGGATGAAAGGTGGATTAAGAAAAATGATTAATTTGATTTTGGAAAAAAGTAATTAATTAATTAATTAAAAAGATTAATTAATTAATTTTAATTAAAAAAAGAGTTTTAATTAATTAAAAAGATTAATTAACTTGGTTAGGGTGAGATAATTAATTAATTAAAAAGATTAATTAATTAATTAGAGAGTGGTTGGAGGGAGAATAAGAGAGGAATTAGTAGATAACCATCAATACTAATTCAAGAGATGTGTTGAAATGAAGAAAATGGGGAGGTATTTATAGGCAAAGTGAGTGAGGATAGCTTGGGAAGTGGAAAAGTGAAAAGACCAAAAGGTTTGAGCTAGAAAAAAGCTGAAAAATTATATTGGGAGGTATTTTGGGGACTGCAGGCAGCCAGTCTGGGCGGCGCCACCGAGCCTTTAGGCGGCGCTGTTGGCAAGGTCGATGGCATCACCGGCGCCTCGGTGGGTGTGCTGGCTGGCTTTTTTTTTTTAGATATTGGTTGTTGGTATGAAGTTTGGGAATTTTGGATGTCTGGTGACAATGTAATTGAAGGTTAAAAAAATTTTCTTTCGAGGGCGTTGTCCCTGAACCCTCGCTCGCTAACCGGTTAGCACGACCACCATAATAACTCTGCGCAACGTGTTAAATTCAGCAATTGCTAAAGCTGTAGTTGGATGCTAAGGGTGTAAAATTGAGGGTTCACAGTTGCCCCCTCATCAGAATTGGCTTTGAACATAAGGTGATTCTGATGATAGTGAATGTTAGAAATAGGTGCCATATTAGACTCTGGGCTTGTGTGTTCTTATCATGTCCTTTGGGAGGAGGACCTCTAAGATAAATGAAGCTTTATCAATGGCTATCTGTTCGGCCTTGACGTTGGTTGCAAAAATGGTCTTGGTGAGTTTCAATTAAGGCTACCTGTTCGGCCTTAATGCTGGAGATAAAGAATGTTTGAGGTGAATCTCAATTAAGACTATCTGTCCAGCCTTAATGCTAGAGATAGAGAAGGTTTAGTGAATTTCAATCAAGGCTATCCATCCGGCCTTAATGTTGGAGATAGAAAAAGTTTGGTAAGTTTCAATCAAGGCTATTTGTCCGGCCTTAATGTTAGAGGACAAAGGAGGTCTAAAGTGAATCTCAATCAAGGCTATCTGTCTAGCCCTAATGTTGGAGATAAAGATGGTCTAAAGTAAATCTCATTCAAGGCTATTTGTCCGGCCTTAATGTTGGAGGCAAAGAAGATTTGTGTAAATCTCAATCAAGGCTATCTGTCCAGCCTTAATGTTGGAGGTAAAGAAGATTTGGGTAAATCTCAATCAAGGCTATTTGTCCGGCCTTAATGTTGCAGGCAAAGAAGATTTGGGTAAATCTCAATCAAGGCTATCTGTCCGACCTTAATGTTTGAGGCAAAGATGATTTGGGTAAATCTCGATTAAGGCTATATGTCTGGCCTTAATATTGGAGGCAAATAAGATTTAGATAAATCTCAATTAAGGCTATTTGTCCGGCCTTAATGTTAGAGGCAAAGAAGATTTGGATAAATCTCGATTAAAGCTATCTTTCTGGCCTTAATGTTAGAGGCAAAGATGATTTGGACAAGATAATTTAGTGAAAGGAAAGCCTCAACCTATAGTGAGTCGGCTCGCGAGATTCTGAGGAGGAGCCTCGGCTTATGGTGAGTCGACTCGAAAGATTCTGATAAGATTTTGGTAAAGGGAAGAGCCTCAGCCTACGGCGAGTTGGCTCAAGAAATTTTGATAAGATTTTGGTTGGGCCAAAAAAACATGGGCTTTTGAATGTGAGGGGTTAGGCCTTTTGGAAGGCTCAAAGGCTCAAGAAATACGGGTTAATTGATTGGGGTGATTCCACACTAGCAAATGAAATAGAGGCATTTTGTGGTTAGAGCTGTGCTAGCAAAGACACTAATGAGCCTCAATTACTTTATTAAGGATTTAGAGAGATGAACTATCTTGCCAATTATTCTCCAGTGAGAAAAAATTGTCTATTCTTGCCCTTTCTGCTTTGGGTGCTTTGTGGATGTCTGTTTCAGGTTTTGGGTTATCTCGAAAGTGTGGCTGATGGATCATTTTCAGGTGGTGGCCCTTGCTTTTCAATCCACACATACCTTACTGAGACTCAGTTAGAGATCAGATAGGATGGTTGCTTGTAACTTGCCCCCAAAGGACATTTTTAGCACTACCAATAGTAAATGATTAAATCTTTCATGACTTGAGGCTATGGGTGTTGAGTGGTTTGCCTGTTGGGCTTAGCTTGAAAGCTTTCCACTAGGGATGAGTGTCTTGAGGCAGGTGAGGCACACTCAAGGTATGCCCCCAGTTTTTCTTTCTTGGAGTTTATACAAATCACAGCTCTCATTGCTAGAGCTATCAGGTGATGGATGGCTAAGGAGTTATCTTGCTGTTTATTTTGGGATTTCTCTTGTGACCACAAAGATGTATGCTAGGTAGTTGATAAAGGTGGTTTGGCCAATTGAGAAAGAGTACCAGGTTGCCCTGATGAGGGTGACATAGTTAAGGAAGGATAGGCTACAAGAGAAGCCATTGGTGGAGCGAGGAATGCAACTAGACAGAGGGGTGACTTAATCTTTAAAGGAGACTCGGGGATCTACTAGAAGTGCAACATCATTGGATATAGTAGTGACTGATGTGGGCAAATTATTATACCCTAACCCTTATGACTAAATATAGGATGAGCAAGGGGTCGCACATTGGGAAAAATGATGAATTTATTATTAACTGAACAAATAATAAGATGAATAGGCAAAGAATAATTAGAGTTTGAGTAACTAATTAACTATTAATTTAACTACAAATCACTAAATTCTAAATAATTCAAAGTTATTAAACAATTTCTAGAAAGAGAACAGGTTAGAATTACAAATTAAATTTAAATCAATGAACTTCTAACATGTATATAAAATAAGATTATGAATGAGTTGATTGGAGAATTAACCTGAAATCTTTAAAAGCTTATTTCTAAGTCAATTAAAGGTATTTTTGAATAGACTTACACACACTCTCATGTCAATGTAAATATAAACAAAAACCATGAAGTTCAATGTTAATTCTTTTTACCCCTTTAGAAGTAGATTCTAATTAATCTTTTAACTTAAGTGACATCAATTACTTTTCCATTAAGAATTCCAATTCTCATTGCAAATTCTTAACTAACATATTACATATGGTGATTAAGCATATATAACAACTATTAAGAACTTAATTGAAGCCAAATCAATCATTCATTAACAAAATATCAAAATGAAGTTCATAGACTAAATTTGCATTGCAATCCTAACCACAAGTACTTTAGCCTTGATGCATTGTTAGATAAAAAAGAAGATTAAACATTCAATCATCAAAGAAATAAAATAGATTAAGCAAAGAAAAAGTTATAGAAATCTTTTACTAGCCCTTCCCAAGATTAGAAGCCTTGATACAAGAATAGTTTCCCAAAGTGTTGTACTTGAAAGTGCTAAAATTTGTAAGATCTCTCTCTTTCTTCTTAATACAATACTCTCTACTTGTATTCTGATTTTCTAGATTTTCTCCCTCCCTTTTACAGAAGAAACTTCAACTATTTAAAGGCTTTGAATAGTTAAAAGTCATAACATTCATAAAGAAATGCAACACTTTGTGAAAAGTCACCTAATAACTGCTTTAGAAACTTCAAGGGAATTTTGGTTAATTCAGATGGCAAAATTAGACTTCGAGGTCTTCATGAAAGTTGTAGGCCTCTTTTTTATCTTTCCATAGCCTCTTGAATTGTTTCAATCTGAGTTGTACAGAGGAAGTTATGACTAAAACATTATAGACTATTCATGAAGGATCCTGTCTTTTGGTGTGTGTCGACTCGGCACCAACTCATCCTCCTTTCAACAACTCGGCACAGTAGCCATTGGTGCCGACTCAGCACCAACTGAGTTGAATGGTGCCAACTTGGCACCAGTACTTTTCAAACTTTACTTTCTCTTTTTATACTTGGCTCTTCTAGGAACCTCCAATTCTTCCCTTAACCTATTAAAACTTTATAAAATACTCTCAAAACCATCAGATTAAGGAGAAATCTTTGAGAAAATGTTAGTAGAATAAATATTAAGGAAATACACACAAAATGCATTAAAATATACTAAACATATACCTAAAAAGCAACTAAAATGCACCTGAAATAATACTAAATCCATACCATTTTACATCACATCAAACTCCCCCACACTTAGACTTTGCTTGTCCTCAAGCAATTTCATAAGTTAAAAGGAAAAAACATATACATAAAAATTACTCCTTCTTATTCAAATGTTAAAGCACTAATAAGGGTCATTACTCCTTAAAGAAAATAAACAAAGATGAAGAGTTTTTATAAAACAACTCCATAAGCCTACAAGAAAAATGTTTGACACAACTAACATAAGCAATAAGGTGATTGTTTATCAAAGATTATAAGGAGAATTTATCAAGTTCATTTAATTGATTACCAAACTCAAGTCAAAAGGGAACTATTTAAACAATTGAGGAAAAAGGAAAGCATACATACCCATAATCAATCTCAAGGCATTTTTGGAAAATTTGTCTCTTTTTTTTTTTTTTTTTTAGATGACAAAAGTGAATATTTTTGAACGAACATATTTAAGGAGCATACTCAAACATGCACGACTTACTCATTCACTTCTGCCATGTATGGATATTATTTCATATATAAATTCCTTTCTAAACGAATACAATTGAGGAGCAAACACAAATGTACACGACTTACTCGGAACCTATATATTATTTTATTTTTATTTATTCCTCATCCTTTATTGACTAATCATAGGTATGTATTAACTTAAATTTCCTCTAAACTAAAAAAATAAAATCCCTTAAAACTTAAGCAAGCATTCATTAGTCCAAATTAATTAAAAACTTCTCAAGATATAAATAAAGACAAACAAATCACCCTCAAGCCTATACAAGAAGTTCATGTAATTAACTAAGGCAAGTGAAGTTGATCATAAATCAATTATTAAATGTTTTTAACCCTTAATGTTATAATGAACCAAACTAGAACTATATCATATAAAATTAGAAGGAGTCTTCAAAAATTTCAAAATATTTTGAGGTGATGCATCATAGCATAGATCATGAACACTAAATCCTATAAACTTATAAAATAGGGTAAACAAAAAACTAAACAAGATATAACCTCCCCTACACTTAGAGTACACATTGCCCCCAATGTGTCCCAAAAAGAAGAAAACACATAAAAATAGGCAACATATATTAAAGAAAAATAGGGAAAGGTTAGAAATGCTTATCTTTCAATCCACTTATGGTGAAGGGGGTGGAGAATCAAATTGATATCCATTGCTAGCAAAAAATTGGTCCATCTTGTAAGCTAGTCTTCATTGTTGCCTCTCCATTTGTTGTTGCCTAGCATCCATGTGTCCCAATTGTGTATTCATAGCTTATTGATTTTGAAGGATTTGTTGCCAAATAGCCATGTTGGGGGACACATGAGAACTTCCTCCATCGACTTCAACGGGAGCAATAGTAGATGTACCACCAACATTAACACCTTGTTCATCACTTTGATCTTCATGTTCACCCTCTTCGCTATTCTCTTCGCTTTTCTCAACTCCTACCCAGCATGATCTATCTTTTGCATGTCTTAAATTAAAGTTAGGATAAATAACCTCACCTTTTGTGAAAGCAGACTTAGTAAGGCGAACCATACTCACCATTCTCATGGAATCCAAAGAAGCTTGTGAAATTTTAAGAGCATTAGCAATAGAAGTAATAATATAACCATGAGTCAAAGGACCACTTTTATTATTAGCACATTCAAGTAACTTATTAAAAATCCAATAAGTCCAACAAATTTGCTTTTTCATGCTAATACACCACATCAAATAAATTTCTTGGATAGAGACTCTATTTCCTTCAGATTTACCAAACACAAGACATGCAAGAATTTTATGTAAAAGCCATAATTTATGATTCTTAATGAATATGGCATGGCCTTTCCTAGGATCAAATTGAGGTAAATTAGTTAATTCATTCCAATATTCACTAGCATGCCAATCACGAGGGATTTCACAAACTCCATCCTTAGAAAAACCAAACACTTTTTTCATGAAATTATAAGTCAATTGATATGGGTTTTCTAGCATACGAAAGTCGAACACATGAGGATCATTATCATTCAATTTCAAAGTGCAATAAAATTCTTGTGTTAGTTGCATATAAGTGTCCTTTTCTAAAGAAACCAAAGTTTTAAGACCTATTTATTTAAGAAATTTCTACAGAATTTCATCAAAACCCATTTTACTAACAACATCAAGAGGAAGAAATAGAACCAACAACATTTCTTTTAAGAAATTTTTCATACCTTTGTCCTTTCCATTTTTGAAAAATTGGAAATGGTGCTTTATATTGTGGTGCAATATCCAGAACTTCTTCCTTCTCTTATGCAACTTCTTTTCCCCTTGAAGTTGAGGATGGATTCGTTTTTGATCTACCCATCTTGTAAAGTAATTTTTGAAAGGTAAATGGAATGGGTTTTGGTTAAGAAAGAGGGAAGAAAACTAAAATTTGGAGAAGATGTGAAGTGAGAGAGAAACGTGAGAGAGAGGGAGATGAAGAATGAGTTAAAAAAAATAAAAATAGAAAGAAAAAGAAAAGAAAAGAATGCAGAATTTTAACATAAGAAAAATTAACTATAAAGAGATCAAGTTGTGTAGTCTCTTCATGTCCCTTCCCAAGAGATACTAAGGAATATATGCTCTTTCATAGTGATGTTTGAGTTTGAAAAACAACAAAATTGAAGTCAAATGGTCCAGCAATTGAAAAGATGCAAAATCTGAATTTTTGGGACGTGTTCCATGTGTGCCAACTCGGCACGAGTTTAACTGCCGAGTGCCACTTGGCACAACATGGATTGGTGCTGACTCAGCATCAACTGAGTCAAAGTGTGCTGACTCGGCACCAATGAATTTCTGTGTTAACCCTTTTTTTTTTTTTTTTGGTGAAAAACAAAAGAAAAATTATGAAAACAAATATTTACAAAAATAAAAATAAACTAAATGTGTAAGTACCATACCTTGCTAAATCTAAGCTCTATAGTTTGATCATACCTTAAACTCCAAGTTAAGATTGGGAGTGTAGGGTATAAACCTCATTTGTTCCTTAATTGTCGATAACATCAAATTCTTCTCCCCAACCTGATGGCTCGATGGATTCAATAGGAATGCTTGAACTAGGTGGTGGTGAAAACTTTACCTTATAATCATATTTACCCAAAGGTTCACCAAGTAGTCCCCAAACCTCTAATTGTGAACTATTTTCATTACCTATTTGATCACCAATGACATAGGATTTCAAACGTTGACCATTGACCTTAAAAATTTCCCCTTTTGAATTTTCAATGTCAACCGCACCCTGAGGATAAACCTTGATGATTTTAAAAGGACCCGACCATCTTGATTTTAACTTACCGGGAAAGAGTTTAAGCCTTGAATTGTATAATAAAACAAGTTGTCCTTCATGAAACTCCTTATGATGAATATGCTTGTCATGCCATTGCTTGGTTCTATCCTTATAAATCTTAGCATTTTCATAAGCATTCATCCTTAACTCTTCCAATTCATTCAACTGATAAAGCCTCTTTTGTCCTGCTTTCTTGAAATCAAAGTTCAAAGCCTTCATTACCCAGTAAGCCTTATGTTGTAATTCCACTGGCAAATGACAAGATTTCCCATAAATCAATTGGTATGGTGTAAGACTAATGGGAGTCTTGAAAGTTGTCCTATAAGCCTATAAGGCATCACCAAGTTTTAATGCCCAATCTTTTCTTGAAGAAGAAACCATTTTTTCCAAAATCCACTTGAGTTCTCTATTACTAACCTCTACTTGACCACTAGTTTGAGGGTGATATGGAGTTGCAATTTTATGTGTCACCCCATACCCTTTCAATAATGATTCAATTATGTAGTTACAAAAATGAGATCCCCCATCACTAATTAGGGCCCTTGGGGTACCAAACCTTGGGAATATAGTCTTCCTAAGCATTTTCTTTACTACCTTAGCATCATTAGTGATAGATGGAATTGCTTCCACCCATTTGGAAACATAATCTACCATTACAAGAATATATTTGTTACCAAGAGAGCTTGGAAAAGGTCCCATAAAGTCTATACCCCATACATAAAAAATTTCTACTTCTAAGATATCATTCACAGGCATTTCATGTTTCTTAGTAATGTTTCCCATTCTTTGGCATCTATCACATGCAAGAACAAAATTTCTAGCATCTTTAAATAATGAAGGCCACCAAAAACCACATTGAAGTACCTTAGATGCCATCCTAGATGCGCCAAAGTGTCCACCAACCTCCATGGAATGGCAATGTTTCAAAATATCTTGAACTTCATCTTGAGGAACACATCTTCTAATCAATCCGTCACCACATCTTTTATACAAGAGTGGCTCTTCCCAATAATAGAACTTAGCATCATGTAAAAACTTCTTTTTCTTTCTAAGATCCATGTCATAGGGTAGAATTCCACTTACAATATAATTGGCAATGTCGGCGAACCAAGGAATCACTTTTGTGGCAATTTGGAGAAGTTGTTCACCCGAAAATGTTTCATTGATAGGCACCCCATCATTTTGCTTCCTTAAATCTTCCAAATTGATTCTTGACAAATGATCCGCAACTAAATTCTCACTACCCTTTTTGTCTCTAATTTCCCAATCAAATTCTTGAAGCATCAAAATCCATCTAAGTAACTGAGGCTTGGCATCTTTCTTGCTTAAAAGGTATTTGACAGCAGCATGATCTGAATAGACAATCACTTTTTGACCAACAAGATATGCTCTAAATTTGTCAAAAGCATATATAATGGCAAGAAGTTCTTTCTCCGTTGTGGTATAGTTAACTTGGGCATCATCCAAGAGCTTGCTTGCATAATAGATCACACAAGGTTTACCTTCCTTCCTTTGTCCCAAAACAGCCCCCACAGTGAAGTTGCTTGTATCACACATAATTTCGAACGGTGAGTCCCAATTAGGTGGTTGCAAAATTGGAGCCATTATAAGAGCCTTTTTGTGTTTGTCAAAAGCTTCCAAACATGCCTCATCAAAGTCAAAAGGTGCTTCCTTTGCTAACAAATTGCACAATGGTTTGGCAACCTTTTAGAAGTCTCGAATGAACCTTCTATAGAACCCTGCGTGTCCTAAAAAACTCCTCACATCTTTGACACATTTTGGTGGAGGCAATTTGGCTATGACCTCAATCTTGGCTTGATCAACTTTAATGCCTTTATTTGATACTTTATGACCCAAGATGATTCCTTCTTGTACCATAAAGTGACATTTCTCCCAATTTAGCACTAGTCCATGCTCTTTACACCTATCAAGCACTTTGGAAAGATTCTCAAAACAATTGGAAAAATTAGTTCCATAAACACTAAAATCATCCATAAAAACTTCTACACAATCATCAATTAGGTCACTAAAAATAGAAAACATGCATCGTTGAAATGTGGCCGGTGCATTACAAAGTCCAAAAGGCATTCGCCTAAAAGTAAATGTACCATATGGACATGTAAATGTGGTCTTTGATTGATCATTAGGATGAACAGGTATTTGGTAAAAACCACTTAAACCATCAAGATAACAAAAATAAGAGAAATTTGCTAATCTCTCAAGGACTTGATCAATAAAAGGTAAAGGAAAATGGTCTTTCTTTGTTGCTTTATTGAGTTTTTTGTAATCAATACACATATGCCATCCCATGATAGTTCTAGTGGGCACTAAATCATTTGATTCATTTTTAACAACCGTCAAGCCACCCTTTTTGGGGACAACTTGGACAGGGCTAACCCATTTGCTATCACTAATAGAGTATATGATTCCATTATCGAGTAATTTAATTACCTCTTTTTTTACCACTTCTTTAAGTGTAGGAGTAAGCCTCCTTTGTCCTTCAATGGAAGGTTTTACATTATCTTCTAAAGAAATTCTATGCATGCATATACTTGGGCTTAAACCTTTCAAGTCATTAATGGAATAACCAATAGCACCCTTATGATTTAACAAAACATTGCTCAATGCTTCAACGTTCTCAATTGGTAAAGAAGAATTAACAATGAAATTAGTATTAGAGTCAAGAAATGCATACCTTAGAGAGGAAGGTAAAGGTTTGAGTACAAGATTTTCATTCTTGTCATCATCTTCTTTTTGCAATGGTTCAAACCTTGAAGCCCTATGCGGATTAAGATAAGGAGTTGCTTCTAGGAGTTTTACACAAGCATTTAACTTTATATTACCATTTTCCTCTTGTGTTAAACAAGTTAACATAGGTTCTTGTCCAATGCATTTATGTATAACTTCATTAACACATTCTTCAATTGGGTCAACCAATTCAACCATGTTAATAGTCTCTATTGGTGTATTCTTTATCATCCTAAATACATCAAATACCATAGTTTCATCATTTACCTCTAAAGTGATCTTACCCTTTTTCATATCAATTACTACTCCCACGGTTCTCAAAAATGGTCTTCCCAAAAGAATTAGGATCCTCTTCCATGTCTAATACAATAAAATCCACAGGAATTACAAATTTTCCAATTTTAGCTGGAACATTCTCTAGTATACCTATTGGATATTTAATTGATTTATCAGCCATGGAAAGAGATATATTGGTGGGTTTTAGACCTCCTAAATTAAGTTTCTTGTAAATGGAATATGGCATAAGACTCACACTAGCACCAATATGACACAAAGCTTTATCAAAGTGTGATTCACTAATTATACAAGGAATGGTAAAACAACTAGGGTCTTTGAGTTTGGGAGGGACTTTAGAATACATAGCCTTAGATTCTTCAACTAATGAAACTAAACCACAGTCCTTAAGTTTGCTTTTATGATTTATGATATCTTTTAAAAACTTACCCCATACTGGCATGTCTCTAATAGCATCCATAAAAGGTATAGTAACAGTAATTTCTTTTAAATGATTAAGGAATTTACCAAATTGCTTATCTAAATTATGTCTAACAAATCTTTGGGGAAAGGGAATTTCCTTCAAATTAATGTTAGGTTCATTGCTAGAATTAAAAGTATCTTCCTTTTCATTTTTCTTACTATTAGAATCATTTTTAGTAACATTCTCCTTACTATCATTAGATATTTCCTTCTCACCTTTGTTATTAGATGAATCACCAATCTCTTTTCCACTTCTTAAAGTAATTGCTTGACAAGATTCTTTTGCAGCAAATTCTGGTTGGCTAGGAAGTTTTCCCATAGGTTTGGAAGTAGAAGATGCTTGTTGAGCAATTTGTGTTTCAAGGATACGGTTATGAGTAGCAATTTGGTCAATTTTAGAGTTGAGTTGATTTAATTGCTCCTCATTTTGTTTATTTATGGCAATTTTTTGTCTAATAAATTATTCTATAAGGGTTTCTAAATTAGATTTTGCTGGAGGGGAATTTAAAGAAGATTGGGGTAGTTTCATAGGAAAACCGGGTGGATTTTGTGGTTTAGTGTTTGGGTTGAATGGGGGGTTAAGTTAAGATGATGGATTAGACCAAGAAAAACCAGGATGATTTTTCCATTGAAAATTGTAATTGTTTGGATTGGGTCCATACCTTTGGTTAAAACGTCCTTGCATGTAATTTACATCTTTATTGGTCCTTAAGTTGCATTCATGGTATGAGTGATGATCGCCACATAACTCACAAGTTGATGTAGATTTCTCCACCAAATTTATTTTTGCTTTGCTTATTAGCTTTGTCAAGGCATCAACTTTAGCATTCAAAATATTGATACTATCAAGTTCAAGGATTCCCTTACCTCTTGCCAAAGTTGTGTCGTCACCCATATATCCTTGAGATGCAAGTTCTTCCAATAGAGTAATTGCTTCTGAGGCTGTTTTATTCATCCATTTTCCATGTAAGGCTGCATTGACAATGTTCCTATCATCATCGGTCAACCTGTTATAGAAAATTTGAGGAATCATCCAATCGGGTAACCCATGATGAGGACATTGTCTTTGGAGTTCTTTGAATCTCTCCTAACTCATATAGAGTGTCTCATCCTTGCCTTGTTTGAAAGTACTAATTTCATTGTGAAGTTTTGCTGTCTTGTGGGGTGGGAAGTATTTGTGAAGAAAAGCTTGCTTTAACTGATCCCATGTTGTGATGGAATTAGTTGGCAAACTAGAAAGCCATATTTGTGCTTTATCTCTTACGGAGAAAGGAAACAATCTAAGCCTTATAGCATCATCCAGAATGTTATTAATTTTGAAGGTTACACACACATTGAGGAAAGTAAGAATATGAGCATATGGATCCTCTTCGAGTAAGCCTCCAAATTGATTGTTTTGTATCATTTGAATGATGCTAGGCTTGATTTCAAAACTGTTGTTAGCAATGGTTGGTGCCACTATGCCTCCTAAATTTTCAAAAACATCGGGCATAACAAAGTTTGTTAAAGTTCTCCTTTCAGCCATCTCTATTCGTCTATTTTCTTCTACTTTTTGTAACTTTTGATTCCTGCGTAATAAATGAAAAGATCATTCAATTTTAGGATCGTAAGATAAAATACTAGTGGAACTACGAGTACGTCTTATAAAAAATAAAAAAAAACAATTAATATCCTAAGTTAAAGCCTAAAACAACCTTTCTTTATCCTAAGTTAATAAAAATTCTTATCAAATTCCCCGGCAATGGTGCCAAATTTGATGTGGGCAAATTATTATACCCTACCCCTTATGACTAAATATAGGATGAGTAAGGGGTAGAACACTAGGAAAAATGATGAATTTATTATTTACCGAACAAATAATAAGATGAATAGGCAAAGAATAATTGGAGTTTGAGTAACTAGTTAACTACTAATTTAACTACAAATCACTAAATTCTAAATAATTCAAAGTTATTAAACAATTTCTAGAAAGAGAACAGGTTAGAATTACAAATTAAATTTAAATCAATGAACTTCTAACATGTATATAAAATAAGATTATGAATGAGTTGATTAGAGAATTAACCTGAAATCTTTAAAAGCTTATCTCTAAGTCAATTAAAGGTATTTTTGAATAGACTTACACACACTCTCATGTCAATGTAAATGTAAACAAAAACCATAAAGTTCAATGTTAATTCTTTTTACCCTTTTAGAAGTAGATTCTAATTAATCTTTTAACTTAAGTGACACCAATTACTTTTCCATTAAGAATTCCAATTCTCATTGCAAATTCTTAACTAACATATTATATATGGTGATCAAGCATATATAACAACTATTAAGAACTTAATTGAAGCCAAATCAATCATTCATTAACAAAATATCAAAATGAAGTTCATAGACTAAATTTGCATTGCAATCCTAACCACAAGTACTTTAGCCTTGATGCATTGTTAGATAAAAAGGAAGATTAAACATTCAATCATCAAAGAAATAAAATAGATTAAGCAAAGAAAAAGGGAATATGGCTTAGCTATGACTCAAGCCAACTCTGGTGGTGCCAGAGTTCAAAGTCCAGCATTTTTTGAATTTTTCAAGAGTTTTTGGCTTGCCTTAGGATACTGCAAGCCATATGATGGTTGATGATGGTTAAGTGAATTTGACCATTGTGATTGAGAAGTTCCATGATTCTGGTGACCAGGGGGATGTGAGGGGTGCAGAGACTCAACATAAGGGCCTTGATTTTCTATTTGAGTATCAGTTACAGGTCTGTTAGGGCCATATTGGCGAAGACACTGATGACAAATGAACTTTCTTGCTAGTTATTCACCAAGTGAGAAAATTTATCTATTCTTATCCTTTTTATTAGGGGTGCTTTATAAGTGTTTGTTTCAGGTTTTGGGTTATCTCAAAAGTGTGGCTAATGAATCATTTTCAAGTGGTGGCCCTTGCTTTTTAGTCCACACATGCCTTACTGAGACTCAATCAAAGGTCGGATAAGATGGTTGCTTGCAGCTTGCCCCCGGAGGACATATTTAACACTACCAATAGTAAAAGATTAGATCTCTCATGACTGGGGGCTATGGGTGTCGAGTGGTTTGCTTGTTAGGTCTAGTTTGAATAAATTTTCACTAAAGGATAAGGGTCTTAAGGCAGATGAGGTAGACTCAGGGTATGCCCCCAGTTTTTTTTTTTCTTCTTAAAGTCTGTGCATATCACAGCTCCCATTACCAGAACTATCATGTGGTGGCTGGTTGAGGAGTTATTATTCTATTTATTTTGGAATCTCACTTAGAACCACTGAGAGGTATGACAAGTGGTTAATAAAGGTGGTTTGGCTAGTTGAGAAAGAGTACTAGACTGTCCTGTTAAGAGGAATAAAGGATGAACCAGTTGAGGAAGGAGAGATTGTATGAGGAGCCACTAGTAGTAGAAAGAGGACTGCAGTCCAAACAAAGGGGGTGACTCATTTTTTGAAGGAGACTTAGGGATCCACTAGAAGTATGACACCACAGGTTATAGTAGTGACTGACGGACTTTTGACTTTGATGAGGACACGAGAGATTTACATCTTAGGAGGTAGAGGAGGACTAGCTGGACCATGACTTCAGACATGACCCTTCTTTTTTTTTTTTTTTTGAAATAATTATAGGTTGACAAGACTATAAGAAATAGGATAAGCTATAGACGACATTGAAAAGGCTATCCTTTATGATGGGTTTGTATTTTGCAAGATTTGATTATTATTAAATGAGACATCTTTTATTTTTGCTATAGTTTCTGCCTAAGCTGCCTAAGTTTTCAGCTTAGCAAGCATTCTTCTTTTTTTTCTTTTTTTAGGCAAAAGAATTAAGTGAATGATGTACTATGCACAAAGAGAATGAGAATGTGATGCAAACAAAATATTTTATCCTATGATTTGGAATGCACCTGAGTCGGGCTGCCTACGTATCCCTTATATCACTTTTCTATAATTTTTCTCATTTTTTAGGGAGAATCAAGTCTATGTAGTTCTAATTACATATGCATGAAAAATAAGAATGAAATGCAGATGTCATCTTCGGATGATGTATCGTTTTAGCTTATCCAAGTTGGCAGAATGGGAGATTTCATTTCAGTCCGTGTCCGTGAAGATGGTGCCTCTATCGGATAGGATCTTCTTGAGCTTGCACTGTCCAGCCCAGTTTAGCTTGAACTTCCTCTTAGATCATGGATAAGGACTTAGATTTCTTGCAGAACTAGATTTCCTTCTTGTGAACCCTTGTCTCTCATATTCTAGTCAAAGTGCTCAGCTAATCTCCATTGATAATCATGATCTTCATTCTCCATAGTTTCTCCTTAATAGATTTCTTGTGTATGTAGGTAGGGATCTTGTGAATTGCGAAGCTTGGATCGTCCCTATCTTGTCTTATATAGAATAATCCATAAGCTTTTTCATTGCTGCCATGCAAATGCAATGTATGAGATTTTTTATTTTTTTTTGTGCCATAATTAATTAATCCTTTTGCCTTTTTCATTTTTTTTGTATTTTTCATTTTTTTTTGTTCTTTTTTTTTAAGATGTCCCATTTAAAGATGAATCAAAAAAAATTAAAGCAAATTAAAAAGTTTAAACTTTTTATTACTGATAAAAGTCCCATCATTAGTACATTAAAGGATAAGCCTAGAAGGCGAAATGCAAACTCAAAAGGACAAGACCGGAGAAACTCAAAAAGAAAAATTTAATAGAAAAAAAACTCAAAAGACTCTGACATAGACTCGGAGGACTTGGATAGAGGCACAACAATGCTGACACTCTTCTCAAAATATCGATTATTGGATGAAGCTTGAGATGATCGGGTGAGCTCGGTGGTTTAGAAAAGGATAGGTGGTAGTGCTAGATTTTGGGTTTGGGAGCAATGATGTCTCCACTGTTAATGAGGTCTTGGATTTTATGCTTCAGAACCTAGCATGTATCAGTTTTGTGCCCTGGCCCTTGATGAAAGTTGCAGTGCTCATTAGCATTATAACCCTTGGGCAAGGGGTTTGGAGGAGTTCGTGGGTCTAAGGGCTTAACCGGATTAGCCTCTAAGACTTTCTTGTAAACGACGCCAAAAGGGCATGCCCAGCTTAGAGAAAGTCCTTTTTTCTAACTTCATCGGCTAGTGACAAGACACAATATTTACCTCTCCCTCTCTTTGGGTGGTGTTGGTGGTGTTCTTGTGATACCTAGAGGATTCATCCTTGATTCGTCCTGATTGAATCAAATCCTCCATCTTGGTGGCAATGGCAATGAGAGCTTTGAAGTTATGGAGGTACTGTGTTTGCAAATGCATCCGGTACTGGGGGAGGAGGTTCTTGACAATGATGTCAATTTGCTCTACTTCAGATGGACAGTTCACCATTTGAGCTGCTTTTGTCCTCCACCTTATAAGGAACGCGGTGAAGGATTCTCTTGGCCCTTAATTGGTGGTTTCCAAATCTCAACAGGTGATATCTACCTTGATGTTATAGTGGTATTACTTGACAAATGCATTACATATGTCATCCCAAGTCTTCTTGTGATTTTTATCGAGATCTAGTAACCACTTAATAGCAGCTCCGGTCAATGACTATTGGAATAATTAAGCAAAGAGCTCATCATCCACAGCAAAGGGTCTCATGCCACCCACATACATTTTGAAGTGAGTTTTGGGACATGTGGTGCCATTAAACTTGTCCATGATCGGTATGTTAAATTTTGGTGGAACTCGTGCATTTGGGAAGAGAGCTAAAGAGTCGACATCTATTATGTCCTCGTGCTTTTTGACGCTCTTGAGTGTTCTCTCCATGGCCTCAATTTTCTCCATCAATTTTTTAGTTTTGGGAAAGCTAAAGAAATCTCCATTTTGAAAAGGATTTGTAGTGGGAAAGGGAGTGGTTGTGTTTGAGTCCACAATAAGAGAGGTTGGAGTTTCAGGTGCTTTCCCTTTATCAGTGAGATCAATAATGGGAGGAGTAAAAGTAGGGGCATGGCTAGTGCTGGCTTGGGCAGATGCAGGCTGAACATGAGTAGGAGGGGGAGTGATAGTGGCATTAGTCATTTCCTTAACCTCATTGATGATGGATTGGCGTTGGGAGTTGAGGGCATTAGTAAAGGTGGCAGATTGGGCATTAAGAGCATTGGTGAAAGTTTCAGCTTGGGTCTGAAGAACGGTGGTGAGTGCAGCTTGAAAAGTTTCCTCTTATTTTTTGAGGAGGTTAGCAAAAAAGGTGCTTATTGCTTCTTGGTAAAAAGGGCTGGAGGTGTTGGCCATCGGTATCTTTAAATAGAAAACAAACAAAAAGAAGGGTAAGAATACAGAATTGAAATGGCATGAATGTGAAGGTGTGTCAGGAAAAGGATTCCCTCCACATGGTTGGGCACTGGGTTTACATATTGACAAGGTAAGTGTGTGAGGTGTTTTGGGGCAACGGACTACCGGTTCGAGTCTTTGAAGTTTTTGAGGGTTGACCTTGTTGAGCTTCTTATGTTGCATATGCATGATCATGGCATGATGCATGCTGAAAAAGGTTTCATGAACATGTAAGAGTATCAATTATTATGGTACATGGAACCTAAGGTCAAAGGCTAGGGTGACTATATGTACAAGGGTGAAAGGTGTTTTGATTTAAAGGTCCTTGTCCCACTAGAGCATCGATATACCTAACCACATGTGAGGCAAGACAATACTGATTGCTCGTTACACCACCAAAATGATCAGGGATTCATTGCGGAGTGGAATGCTTTCGCTATCTCCCAACATATTCAAATAGAGTTGTCAAGCCAATGCTACTCACTATCCAAAAGTTTTCCTAAAGCTAAGTTTTAGGCAAGGAGCCTTTATTACGCAAAGTGATGCATGAAAGTTAAATTATACTTACTGAGCCAAATAGAGATTATTTTGAAAAAATTTTGTATTAACCAAATAGTAATCCTTCTATTTTCCTTTTTATTAAAAAAAAGGTGGCAAACAGTCCTCAGTAAAGTCATTAGCTGTAAGGTCTCGCCCGAGCATCAGCCCAATTCGCTAGAGGGAACCGAGATGCTCATTGGGGTTTGGTCTCACAATGGAACCCTCGGGTTCAGATTGGTTGATTTTGATAATGATTTTTAGGAGTCACCACCTTAATTTTATTTAGTTGGGAAAATAATAAGGAAATACCCAAATTGACTCCAATTCATTAATTTTTTAATTAATTTGCCCAAGGATAAAAATCACTAGCTTTCGAACTAGGTTGAGTTCGAGGACTAGGTTTTTGGTTTCAAATAATCTAAATTTGGCTCTTAAGTTTAATTTGACTTGAAAATTGGATTTCATGAATGACATTTATAAGATGATATTAAAGAGAATGCATGAATATAGCATAACAAGAATGCAATGGTGAAAATAAAATATTCACAAATTAATTAAAAAAAGGGGAAGGGGATTGATTGAGATTTAGATTTAAGGTTTGGATTTAGATTCCAAATATGTCTACGTACCCCATTGAATGGGGATTAAAACCCACGTAGTATTAAGTTTGGGAATTTTGGATGTCTGATAGCAATGTAATTGAAGTCTAAAAAATTTTCTTTTGGGGGCATTGCCCCTGAACCCCCACCGACTAACCAGTTAGTGAGACCACCGTAATGGCTCCGTGTAATGTGTTAAATTCTGCAAGTGCTAAAGTTGCAGTTAGATACTGAGAGTGTAAAATTAAGGGTTCATAGGCATTATTAGTTCCGGAAGACCATCACCTTTATTTGTTTTCTATAATTAGTATGTGATATGAATGATTATAGAGGCAGTAAGTCTCATGTTGCTTGACATATGATGTCGATATAAACACTTGGATATTCATAGGATGAATAGTCAAACTGTGATATTAGATGATAATAATATGGGGTTTTATGACTTATCAATTATTTATCATCTAGGTCATAATAGCACATATAATTCTTTGACTTTAGGGATACTATATCTCATACATAGGTAGTTAGGATTTATTACTACTTACATAGACTTACTATTCATGTACAGATATATGGCATGTGATAGTTCTAATTTGTTATGTACAGAGATAAGTGATCACTAAGATAGAATTCATTATCTCAAGTAAACAAGGTTAAGATCCTATGCTATCTGGTTATTCTTGATAACTAAAGTTTCTGGCTAAAACAGTGAGATTCACTAGAAAGAGTTTCTAGTAGGAATCTAATCTCATTAAGAATTAGAACTGAGATAAGGACATAGAATTGAGGCATATTAGGGTTTAACATAAACTATTACCCCAGCCGAGATTGGGATCTTTAATAAAGGAATTTGAGTACATGATAATTTATGATCGATGGTCCATATGATGTTTAAAGTTATCAACTATAAACATTCATTTCTAATTAGGTAGTGGTGATATGAAATGCTAGTTGTCACTCACTACTTATGAGACTACATGTGAAGTGGGGATTTCACATTAGTAGAGAAAAATGTTTTCTTATTCCCATTGCTAATTAGACATAAACCTAAAAAGTCACATATCCAATAGTGATCACCTTTCAAGTGTAAAAGGTTTACCATAATAATTAAATTAAAGTGTTTAATTAATTGATTAGTGATAAAATGATTAACATGTAATTAAATTTACAAGGACCCTAGGATGTCCTGATGTTTTATCTAAAATGTTTTGATTCAATTAAATCTTAATTTGTATATGATACAAATGAGAAAGATTAAATTGAAAAATGATTTGGACTAAATCAAAGACTTAATTTTAAGCTTAGTGAAAATCCTTAACACATGAGATGTGGCCTAAGCCCATATGTGATATGGAAAAGAGGCAATTTAGGGGTTAGAGAAAATTCACTATTCATAAGCCCATGTGATAGGTTTAGGAATTAGAGAATTTTGTACTAAGGTATGTAATTACATCTTTTAGCTAATGGAAATATCTATTTTGCCCCTAAAGGATAGAATGGCCATTTCAACATATGAAGAAGAAAAGTCAAATTTTCCTTCTTCATCACTGATGAGCTAAAAGGGTGGAATGGTCTTTTGGTGCAAAGACTTAATAGTTAAGTCTTCTAAAGGATATAAAATCTACAAGTTTTATGTTCTAAAAGTGTGGAACATTGATGCGAGTCAAATTTAATACTCTAGTCTTTAAGACTAAGTATAGAGTGAGTAGGGTGTCGTACTCTAGGGAATTTGAAGAAATTTTATATTAACCAAGTAATTACTAAGATGGATAGGCAAACAATAAACAAGAAGATGTTGGTTTATTCTAACTAATCTAAAATACTAAATTTTTATTATTACTTTAATTAATATCAACAAACAATGAATAATAGAATTACAATTCAGAATTAATTTTGAACTATAAACGTTAACAACATATAAACACATGCAATGATTGGAGAATATGACTAATAATTCTTAAAGGCAACTCTCATTGTTAATTAAGAGTATTTTAATTTAGAGTCTATAAGCATTCTCATGTCATTATAGAGATAAACTAAAATCATTACATTCCATGCTAATTCTTTAACCCCTCAAAGTGGATTACTTGTCTCCAAGTACTCTCCTATCCTTTGAGTAATTTAAATTGCATTTCCACCAAAATGCCCCAACTCTCACTGTGAACAAATTGACTTACAAGTTATATATGGTGATCAAGCATACATAAATGTAGGACTCAATTGAAACTAAATCACTCATGCATATTAAGAATGTAGTTCATAAAATTAATTCATCATTGCAATTCTAACAACTTGTTAGCCTAAGTACATGATAAAATATAACATAGAAATAATACAAGCATTCATTATTGAATAGTAAAATAGTAAAAAAATAGAAGAAAGGAAGAAAGATTGATGAATGAAAACTCTTTTATTCTTCAGGAAATTACTTACACAATTTTTGAACTTAAAGTGCCTTTTGGAAGGACACTTGATACAAACCAAGTACTTAATTCTAATAAGGTGTTTACTAAGATTTTAAGTAAGTTTTTCCTATCTAATACAATAGCATCTCATGCATAAAATAAAGCCAAATCTAAGTGTTTATAAGCCCCAAGGTGTCCTAAGAAGTGCTCCTTTGAAAAAGGTGTCAAAATGAAAGAGTGCCTTGAAAGGATATAGTAACCACCCTATCACGAGTCGGCACGGTTGGCTTCTATCATGACTTGACACAGATGGGACGAGTCGGTGTGGTCCTTTTCATCCTTCCCTTGGCTTTCCTTGCATCATTCTTCATTCCAAGGTATCTAAATTTCCATACATAAATTAAGCCTAAGAGAACCTTCAAAACACAAGACTAAGGTAAAAGCAACAAGAACAAAGATAATAATGCAATAATCAAATAATTATAAACAAAAACTAAGGAAAAATAAAACATAACTATCCTAAATAACTATGCTATTTTGCATCTAACAAATTCCCCCACACTTGGACCTTGCTTGCCCTCAAGCAAGAAGAAAAGATGAAAGAGAAAAACAATGTACTTAACTTTTCCAAAATAAATGTGACAATCTTACTAAGTTAACTTTGAGTCATGCAAAGAGTCTAGTACTAATGTATCAATGAAACAATTTTAAATGCCCAACAATGGTAAATGTGACAAGTCTTATAGTATAAGCCCTAAGTTTGTTTAATTATCTCATTCCTATCAAGAACAAAGTCATAATTATAAAGTCAAGGTCCTAACCATACTTTTCTAGTCAAAACATCCATTCATTAAGTCAAGAATTCTAAAGATATAAATAGCCTTTAAGACATAAGTTACTCACAAATATATCTAGTCTTATGGCATTTTTGGACACTTCTTCTTTTATTTTTTTCATTTTATTTTTAGTATTACCATGTATGTTTTTCGAATTGAATGCATCTAAGGAGCATATTCATTTGCACACAACTTACTCAACATACATCTATTTACATGTGACATCATGCATATTTTTCGAATTGAATGCATCTAAGGAGCATACTCATTTGCACACAACTTACTCAACATACATATATTCACTAGTAAAGATTGTTCATATTTTTTTTTTTTTTGTGTCCTCATCCATTATTGACTATATTCATTACTCGTATTATGGTTATAGTTTCCCTTAGGCAACTTAAATCCCTAAAAACCAAAACTTAAATCCTTATAATTTTAGCATTTAAGCATAGTTAGGAAGTTGACTAGATAAATTTAAACTTTGAAAATAATAAAAGTGAAATAAAAAGACAAACTCAAAACAAATGCTATAAAAGACATAAAAATTGTACCAATTCGGTATAAAATTATTCATTAAATTACTATAAAGTAACTCCTTAACAAAACGTAAAATGACTCTAAGTAAGATACTATTAAAGAATGTGGAGAAAAGTTAAGTTTGAAAGTTAAAATTTTAAAAATTTTGATGCAAAAGGCAAAGACTAAACTAAGAAAACAAACATGCAAAACAAACAAACAAACACACAAAGTAAAATAATAATAATTAAAATCCTACTTCTATCCCTCCCCC
Organism: Reutealis trisperma; assembly: GCA_947687605.1. Classification (NCBI taxonomy): domain Eukaryota; kingdom Viridiplantae; phylum Streptophyta; class Magnoliopsida; order Malpighiales; family Euphorbiaceae; genus Reutealis; species Reutealis trisperma. The sequence continues at coordinate 76,681 of CANTUT010001307.1, read as the reverse complement.
ATACTTAAAAATGCACATTGTCCCTAATGTCAATGCAAATGATGGGAAGAAGGAATACTCCCTCAATTCTCCAAAGGAGATGGTGGAGGAGACTCAATTGTGTAACCAAAAAGGGCAAAGTATTGATTCAGCTTATACTCCATCTTCTTTTGGCGATAGTCTAGTTGACGGTTCTAAGTTTCCATTAAGGTTAATTGATGTTGCATATTCTTTTGATTCTCCAAGATTTGTTCCCATATATGAGATTCTCTACTCAAAGAGCCACTAGCACCAGCCTATATTAGAATGGGAAGAGGAGGGACGGGGACATGTCGCTCTTCTTCTTGTGGTTCCTTGACCTCAACTTGCTCGTCATTTAATTGGTCATCTTTAACTTGTGCCAACCCTTTCCAACATGATCTAGACCTTGCTGGAATCAAATTAAAAGAAGCATCCACAACTTCACCTCTCACTAAAGCTTACTTAATGAAATAAGAATACTTAACAATACAGGGAAAATCATCGAAGTTAATATTAAAATATTTAGCTATGATGGTAACAATATGACTGTGAGTGAGGGGAGCATCCTTATGGGCTATGCAAGTTAAAAGTTGATTAAAAATCTAATAAGTCCAAAATACTTGCTTTTTAGTATGAATACACCACATTAAAAACAATTCTTGTGCAAAAACTCTATTGAATTCAGATTTATGGAAAACAATACAAGCAAGAATTTTGTGCAACAACCAAAATTTTAAGTCTTTAATAAACATTGCCTTACCCTTCTTTGGATGGAAAGGGTATTGCAAATTAGTCAAAAAAAAGTCCAAAATTCATTTACTTTAAAAGACGTAGGAGGATCACACATACCATCTTTCTTAAAGCCAAAAACCCTATGCATAAAAGAGTACATTAGTTGGTGTTTCTTCTCTAAAAACCAAAATTCTAGGATATGAGAGTCATTTGGGTTCATTTCTAAAGTTGTATAAAATTTAGTGATTAACCCAACATAAGTATGTGCTTGTATAGAGACAAATTTCTTAAGCCCACAATTAGTTAACAATTGATTCAAAGAGTCATTCATACCTAAATCATTAAGAAGAGATGAAGGAATAAACTTACAGCCAATGATTCCCCTAATCTTAAGAATTGAAAATCTATCACCTTCTTCTTGTGAAAGAATAGGGAACTTTGCTTTGTAAATGGCGACTAGATTTTCCTCCTCATGCTCCTCCTCTTGAGGTCTTGAAGATGTAAAACCCTTAGTCTTACCCATGGCAAATGAAAAAAAAAATATTCAAATTGAATGATGGTGATGAGGAAAAGGAAATAGATAGAGAAAGAAAGAAGAAGAGAATAGAGAGAGTTAAGAATAAGTGTTAGGAGTGAAAAGGGAAGGAGGAAATGTATGGGAGAGAACTAAAGGAGTTGTAGAAAATGTGAAAAGACATGACCTTTTAGCTTTTAGTGAAATTGTTGGAAATTGAAATTGTATGCATAGGAAAGAGAAAAGAGAGGGAAAAGAAATAGAAAATGTAGTCAAACAAAAGTTAATTAAAAAGTAGGGTTAGGTTTAAAATATAAAATTAATAAAATAAAATAAAATAAAAAGGTTGAATAGAAGAGGTTTTTGTTTATCCCGAGTTGGCACATATGTGTTGACTCGACACCATCTGGTTCAGTCACGAGTCAGTACAGGTGTAACGACTCATCACCAGTTAAAAAAAATTTTTTTTTTTTATATATAAGAAAGAAAAACAATAAAAGAAAAAGTTAATATAGAAAATATAAACACTAGGCAGAATCACAACAAATTTAAATAAATAATAGTAAGATAAAGTACAACTAGTACTACAATATGGTTAGAACAAATCTAAAAATAAGGAAATGACATAAAATAAAAGAGAATACCAAAGATAAATAAGAATAGCAAATTTGTAAACAATACCTTGCTACATTTAATGGTCTATAGCTGGATTGTACCTTTTCCATATTAAGGTGTAGATAGAGGAATTGAACTCCTTTGTTCAAATATTTCACCAATCAAATATGGCTTGAGACGATGGCCATTAACCTTGAAAATTTGCCCCTTATGATTAACAATGTCAATTGCTCCATAAGGGTGAACCTTTACAACTTTGAAAGGACTCGACCATCTTGACTTCAACTTTCGAAGAAACAATTTTGATCTTGAATTATAAAGTAGAACAAGTTCTCCCTCTTGAAATTCCTTTTTAACCAAATGCTTGTCATGCCATAACTTAGTATGATCCTTATATAACTTTGCATTTTTATAGGCATTCATTCTTAATTCCTCTAATTCATTAAGTTAAAGTAGTCTTTTTCTCCCTAGTTTCTTCAAGTCAAAGTTCAAAGCCCTTGTTGCCCAATAGGCTTTATGTTCAAGTTCTATAGGCAAGTGACAAGACTTACCATAGACCAATTGATAAGGTGTAAGGCCAATTGGAGTTTTTAAGGCTATCCTATATGCCCATAAGGCATCATCTAGTTTTATTGCCTAATCCTTCATTGAGGAAGAAACCATCTTTTCAAGAATCCATTTAATCTCTCTATTACTCACCTCAACTTGCCCACTTGTTTATGGGTGGAATGGAGTAGCAACCTTGTGTGTTACCCCATACTTTTTCAACAAACTCTCAATGACTTGATTACAAAAATCTGAGCCTCTGTCACTTAATAATGCTCTAGGAGTACCAAATCTTGGAAAAATTATTTTCTTAAGCATTTTCTTAACAATATTTGCATCATTGGTAATGGTTGGTATTGCTTTTACCCATTTTGAAACATAGTCAACCATAACCAAAATATACTTGTATCCTAAAGAACTAGGAAATGGACCAATAAAATCCATGCCCCAAACATCACAAATTTCAACTTCAAGAATTCCATTCAAAGGCATTTCATGTCTCTTAGATATATACCCATTCTTTGGTATTTATCACATGTGAGTGTAAAATTTTTAGCATCCTTGAATAATGTAGGCCACCAAAACCCAGATTGAAGTACCTTAGATGCTGCTTTTGATGTACCAAAATGCCCACCCATATCCAAAGAGTGACAATGTCTCAAAAAGTCATGAACTTCATCTTGAGGGATATACCTTCTTATTAAACCATCTGCACATCTCCTATAGAGCAAAGGTTCCTCCCAATAGTAGAATTTACTATCATGCAAAAATTTATTCCTTTGTCAATAATCTAATCCATAAGGCAAAACACCACTTACCAAAACATTTGCAATATTTGCAAACTATGGAAGTTCCTTTGATGCTAAACTAAGTAAATGTTCACCATGGAATGTTTCATTAATTGGCACACCATCATCATTCCTTTTTAATCCCTCTTGATCAAGTCTTGATAGATGATCCGCAACGAGGTTCTCACTTCCTTTCTTATCCCTCACCTCCCAATCAAACTCTTGAAGCATTAAAATCCACCTTAAGAGTCTAGGTTTTGCATCTTTCTTACTTAGAAGATATTTGAGAGCAGTATGGTCTGAACAAACAATTACTTTTTGCCCTACTAAATATGCTCTAAATTTGTCAAATGCATAAACAATAGTAAGTAATTCTTTCTCTGTGGTGGTATAGTTGATTTGAGCATCATCAAGTAACTTGCTAGCATAGTGGATCACATAAGGCTTACCTTCTCTCCTTTGTCCTAAAATAGCCCCTACCGCAAAGTGACTTGCATCATATATAAATTCAAATGGTTGCTTCTAATTAGGTGGTTGCAAGATAGGCGCTGATATGAGAGCCTTTTCAAGGTTTCAAAGGCTTTCGTACATGCATCATAAAATAGCCTCCTTAGCAAGTAATTTACTTAATGGCTTCACTATCTTGGAAAAATCTTTAATAAAACTTCTATAAAAACCTGCATGACCTAGGAAGCTCCTTATATCCTTAACACACCTTAGGGATGGTAAATTTGCAATTACTTCTATCTTTTCCCTATCAACTTCAATGCCTCTTCTTAATACCAAATGCCCAAGAATAATTCCTTCTTGTGCCATGAAGTGGCACTTCTCCCAATTGAGTACTAGTCCATACTCCTTATCAAGAACTTTGAAAAGATTTTCTAGACAATTTTCAAAGTTAGATCCATAAACACTGAAATCATCCATAAAAACTTCAACATAGTCATCAATCAAATCACTAAATATAGAAAACATGCATCTTTGAAAAGTTGTCGGAGTATTACATAAACCAAAAGGCATACACCTAAAGGCAAAAGTACCATAGCGGCATGTAAATGTAGTTTTAGCTTGGTCTTCTGGATGAATGGGAATTTGATAAAAACCGCCAAGACCATCTAAATAACAAAAGTAAGAGAAGTTGTCTAATTTCTCAAGAACTTGATCAATAAAAGATAATGGAAAATGGTCTTTCTTAGTTGCCTTATTTATCTTTCTATAATCAATACACATACGCCATCCCGTGATAGTTCTAGTACATATTAAATCATTAGATTCATTTTTAACAATGGTTAAGCTGCCCTTTTTAGGGACAATTTGGATAGGACTTACCCATTTACTATCACTAATGGAATATATAATCCCATTATCAAGCAAATTAATTATCTCTTTTCTTACAACATCTTTAAGGGTGGGGTTTAGTCTTCTTTATCCTTTAATGTAAGGCTTAGCATTATCCTCTAAATTGATTCTATGCATATAAACATTTGGGCTAATGCCCTTCAAATCATTTAGAGAATATCCAATAGCATTCCTGTGACATAGTAATGTATCATATAAAATAGCAACATCATTATTAGATAAAGATGAATTCACAATAAAGGGAAATTTAAAGTTAGAGTCGAGAAATGCATATTTAAGATTTGATGGTAAATGCTTAAGCTCTATCTTTCCTTCTTCATTTCGTGAAGTAGACTTTGCATTGTCATCTTTCCTTAAAGGTTCAAACCTTGAAGTTCTAGGAGGATGGTGTGAAGTAGCCTCCAAAGAATTCATATCAGTTTCTTATACCATGTATGGTACAACAGGATCTTCACTTGGACATTCATGTTTTACCTCATTAGTGCATTCATCAATATTATCAATTGAGTCAATTCTAATTGTCACTTCCATTGGTGTAGACTTCATCATTTTAAATATATCAAATTCCATATACTCATTATTCACCTCAAATGTAATCTTACCCTTTTTCATATCAATAATTGTACCCACTGTCATCAAGAATGGTCTCCCAAATAGAATAGGAATTTCAAGATCTTCTTCCATGTCTAAGACAACAAAATCAATAGGTATAATAAATTTACCCACTTTAGTCGGCACATTTTCGAGAATGCTAAGTGGATAAGTGATGGATTTGTTTGCCATTAAAAGACACATATTTGTAGGCTTAAGATCTCCCAAGTCAAGCCACTTCTAAATGGAACATGGCATGAGACTAACACTGGCACCAATATCACATAAAGCCTTATCAAAATGAGTACCTCCAATTACACAAGGAACGGTGAAGCAACCAGGATCTTTTTGCTTCGGTGGGGTCTTGGAATACATGGCCTTAGATTCTTCAGCTAGAGAAACTAACCCATAATCCTCAATCTTGCTTTTGTGGTTGATGATATTCTTTAAAAACTTACCTCATGCTGGGATATCCCTTATAGCATCCATAAATGGAATGGTAATGGTGATCTCCTTAAGATAATTAAGGAATTTGCCAAACTATTTATCCAAGTTACGCCTAATGAACCTTTGAGGAAAAGGTAGTGTTTTAAGGTCTACCTTGGGTTCATCATCTTTGGATAGTATAACATCCTTCTTCTTATTCTTCTTACTACTATCTATTAAGTCATCATTACCTTTGCTCTCATCAACTTTTATCATATCATCACTATTTATCACTTTCTCACTCTTATTAGCAATATTTTTAACCTCTTTACCACTTCATAAGGTAAGTGCTTGACATGTTTCTCTTTGTGTAAACTCTGGTTGGCTAGGAAGCTTTCCCAAGGATTTATAATTGGAGGAAGAGGCTTGTTAAGCAATTTGGGTTTGTAAGATATGGTTGTGAGTTGTAAGTTATTTAAGTTTGGAATTAATTTGCTTAAATTGCTTCTCACTTTGTTTATTAATGGTGATTTGGTTGTTAACAAATTGCTCTATAGAGTTTCAAGGTTGGATTTAGGTAGGGCAGGGATGAAAGTTTGCTTCATTGGAAATCCTAGTGGGTTGTGTGACTTAGTGTTTTGGTTAAATGAGGGGTTTAATTGGGAAGATGGGTTTGACCATGAAAAACTAGGGTGGTCCTTCCATTGAGGGTTGTAGGTGTTTGAATTTATACCCACTCTTTGGTTAAACCCTCCTTGCACATAACTCACTTCCTCATTAGAACTTGAATTGCATTGAGAATAAGGATGAGGACCTCCACATAACTCACACACAACACTAGCATTTTCTATAGAATTAATTTGAGATTTATTTACCATTTTAGTGAGAGCATCTACCTTTGTAGTTAGTAAGTTGATGGTGTCAAGCTCTAGAATTCCTTTTGCTTTTGCCATGGTTGTTTCATCTCCTATGTATCCTTGAGATGCAAGTTCTTCAAGCAAAGTGACAACCTCCCTTGCTGTCTTGTCCATCCATTTACCACCAGAAGCCGCATTGATAATATTTCTATTCTCATTTGTAAGCCCATTATAGAAAATTTGAGGAATCATCCATTCCGGCAACCCATGGTGTGGGCATTGCCTTTGAAGTTCCTTGAACCTCTCCCAAGCTGTATAAATTATCTCATTCTCATTTTGCTTGAAAGTGATGATTTCATTACAAAATTTCGTAGTCCTATATGGTGGAAAGTACTTATGAAGGAATGCTTGCTTTAATTGATCCCAAGTGGTGATTGATTCACTTGGCAAACTAGTCAACCAAAGTTGAGCCTTTTCTTTGATAGAAAAAGGGAAGAGCCTTAACCTTATAGCATCGTCCGATACTCCATTGATCTTAAAAGTTGCATACACATTGAGGAAGGTTAAGATGTGAGCATATGGATCCTCTCTTTGCAAACCTCCAAATTGATTGTTTTGCACCATTTGAATGATGCTTGGCTTAATTTCAAAATTGTTGTTTACAAAGGATGGAGCCATGATTCCTCCTATGCTACTTGTTATGTTGAGCATGGCAAAATACCTAATGTTCATCTCTCTGGTCCTGCCATTTCTTTCAAATTTTGCTGATTTTCTCTTCTTTGTTTTTTATCCCTATGTAAAGCACGCAAAGCTCATTCAATCTCAGGATCAAATGGCAAAATATCGTTAATACTTCTACAATGCCTCATAATGGCAAAATTAATTAGCAAAACAAAATAATAAAATAAATAAAAAAACTAGAAAATAAAAATAAAAAAATAAAAACCTAAAACAACTTTTCACTACCCTAAGTTAATAAAAATTCTAATAAAATTCCTTGGCAACGGTGCCAAAATTTGATGTGAGTCAAATTTAATACCCTAGTCTTTAAGACTAAGTATAGAGTGAGTAGAGTGTCAAACTCTAGGGAATTTGCAGAAATTTTATATTAACCAAGTAATTACTAAGATGGATAGGCAAACAACAAACAAGAAGATGTAGGTTTATTCTAACTAATCTAAAATACTAAAGTTTTATTATTACTTTAATTAATATTAACAAACAATGAATAATAGAATTACAATTTAGAATTAATTTTGAACTATAAACATTAACAACATATAAACACATGCAATGATTAGAGAATATGACCAATAATTCTTAAAGGCAACTCTCATTGTCAATTAAGAGTATTTTAATTTAGAGTCTATAAGCATTCTCATGTCATTATAGAGATAAACTAAAATCATTAAGTTCAATGCCAATTATTTAACCCCTTAAAGTGGATTGCTTGTCTCCAAGTACTCTCCTATCCTTTGAGTAATTTCAATTGCATTTCCACCAAAATGCTCCAACTCTCACCGTGAACAAATTGACTAACAAGTTATATATGGTGATCAAGCATACATAACACAATGTAGGACTCAATTGAAACTAAATCACTCATGCATATTAAGAATGTAATTCATAAAATTAATTCATCATTGCAATTCTAACAACTTATTAGCCTAAGTACATGGTAAAATATAACATAGTAATAATGCAAGCATTCATTATTGAATAGTAAAATAATAAAAAAAATAGAAGAAAGGAAGAAAGATTGATGAATGAAAACTCTTTTATTCTTTAGGAATTACTTGCACAATTCTTGAACTTGAAGTACCTTTTGGAAGGACACTTGATACAAACCAAGTACTTAATTCTAATAAGGTGTTTACATGGATTTTAAGTAAGTTTTTTCTATCTAATACATAGCATCTCATTCCCAAAATAAAGCCAAATCTAAGTATTTATAAGCCCCAAGGTATCCTAAGAAGTGCCCCTTTGAAAAAGGTGTCAAAATGAAAGGGTGCCTTGAAAGGATATAGTAACCACCCTATCACGAGTCGGCAAGGTTGGCTTTTGTCACGACTCGGCACAGACGGGATGAGTTGGCATAGTCTTCTTCATCCTTCCCTTAGCTTTCCTTGCATCATTCTTCATTCTAAGGTATCTAAATTTCCATGCATAAATTAAGCCTAAGAGAACTTCAAAACACAATACTAAGGTAAAAGCAACAAGGACGAAGATAATAATGCAATAATTAAATAATTATAAAAAAAAAAAGCTAAGGAAAAATAAAACATAACTATCCTAAATGACTATGCTATTTTGCATCTAACAAACATCATTTTTAAGTTGGAGCAATTTTGAAGAGAAAGAAGTTGAGAGAAAAAGAAAAAAAAAATAGTTTCTTCAAGTTTTCTTTTAATCTCCAATTCTTTTCTTAGATCTTTGTGAATGAAAAAAATTGCTTGCAATTTGAAAATGAGTTTAGTCCAAAACAAATTAAAAAGAAACCTTAACTTCCTAAAGGTTTTTGAGGGAAAATCTTGAACCAAAATTGGGCAATCATGAGCGAAATTCAAGAACATCAAAGAAACCAAAAGGAAACTTAGAGGTGAGCTAGGTGTGTATGATCTAGAGACTTTACACTTGGAAAGCTCTTTGTTAAAGAAAGAAGGAACCTTTAAGAGGTAATATGATTACTCTTCCTTCCTCTTTTTATGCATATGTGTTTTACACATAGATTAATTGATTACTTGAATGGATGTTTGGACTAAATTGGGTGAAGTGAAATTTTAAATGTTTGAAAATTCACCCCCACTGCCTTGCTTCTGCTGCTTTTGGCTCCACCATTCCTTCATCTTTTAATTTTGATGTAACCATAGATGATGGCTATTTTATTTGTAACAAAAAATTTGAATTTTCCTTTTATGATATTGTGTCTCACTTTTCTCTTGAATCTAATTTGAATAATACATCAAAAAAAGAGATAAATGAAATAAAAAATGATGCAAGCAAAAAACCAATAAATATTAGCACTGATGAAAGCCCTAAAATTACATTCGTTACATTTACATGTCATAATAGGGATGGTTTGGTGAAAATGATCCAAAAGTTTGTGGACTGCTTTGCATAAGCCCCTAAGGATATGATTGGGATAGATCTGAATACAGTAGTGCACAAGATCCCTACTTATGAATATATGAAGCATTTCAAATAGAAGTTATGAAGACTAAAGATAGAATGATCCTTGCCGATCAAAGAAGATATCACTAAGTAGCTAAACAATGGGTTCACAAAGCTGATCACATATCCCTCATGGCTAGTTAATATTGTTCTAGTTCTAAAAAAATATGGCAAACTATGGATGTGTGTAGATTACCGAAATCTAAACAAAGCTTATCCAAAAGATGATTTCCCCCTACCACATATTGACTTATTAGTTAACCACATGATAAGGTCTGAAGTAGTCTCTTTGACTAAACTATATGTTGGTTATAACCAAATTCAAGGTCATCCACCAAACAAGGAGAAAACTGCATTTGTGATTGAATGGGGTATGTATTGCTACAGAGTGATGCCTTTTGGGTTAAAGAATGCAAGGGCAACCTATTAGAGGATGGCCATCACTATTTTCCATGGCATGATACATAAAGATGTTAAAGTCTATGTGGATGATATAGTGATAAAGTCTGAGATAGATGAAAGGCATGTAGAAGCATTCAGGCGATTCTTCCTTAAACTTCACAAATACAACTTGAAACTAAATCCAGTGAAATGCCTCTTTGGCGCATCATCAGGAGTTTTCCTTAGATATATGGTCAATAAAAAGGTGATTAAGGTCGATCCAGCTAAATCAAAAGCAATTCTAGAGATGCCACCTCTAAAGATAGAAAAGGAGATTAGAGGTTCTGAACCCTCAATTTTGCACCTCTTGATGCAGTCGCAACTTAATACCTACTAAGTTTAGTGTGCTACACAGAGCCAACATGATGCTCCCACTAGTCGGTTAACAGATAGAGATCAAGGGGGCAGTGTCCCTTGCAAGGGAGCAGAGGCTAGTGCCCCTATAGTAAAATTGAGCTTTTAGTCATATTAGTAAAACAACACTTAATTTTTGAACACTAAAATTTTTCAAATCCTAAAGAAACTCCCTATATCAGACAATATCTTTTTCAAAATTGGCTAGATTTCTCAACAAACTGACTACTCAATTGTTTTAAAATTAATTTTGAGCCTATTAATACTGACCAGTGAATTTTTTGAACTCCAAAACACCAGAAAATTAACCCAAAATTTTCAAAAATTGACCCAAAAAATCTCAAAATGGGCCCTAAGGCTCGTGCCACGTGGCTGTAATAAAGATGTACAATGTTGCAAGTTTAACCTACAGCTTACTACTCGTGCGGCGCCACATCCCCCTGAGGTGTCACCAGTAAGGGAGGAGCATTCAGACGAGGTCTCATAGTTGGCAATTCTATTAGAGACTAGTTGCCACCTTTTAAAATTAAAGGAAAAGCAAAATAAGAGGATTACTGTTAAGTTGAAATTTTTCTCAAAAATAATCCCCATTTGGTTCATTAAGTTTAAATTGAATTTCATGCATCACTTTGCATAAAAAAGGCTCCTTGCCTAACCTTAGTTACTAGGAAAATTTTTAGATGACTAGTAGCATTGGCTCAACAACTCTCCTTGAGTATATTGGGAGATAGCGAAGGCATTCCACCCTATGATGAATTCCTAATCATTCCAGTGGTGAAAAGAGCAATCAGTACTATTTGACCCACACGAGGCTTTTTGACTCACATATGGCTAGGTATATCGATGCTCTAATGGGATGAGACCCTTAACCAAACCACCCTTCACCTTATATATATAGTTGCCTTAGCCTTTGACCCTAAGTTCCACGTGCCATAATAATCAAGACCTTTATGCATATATTCATGAAAACTTTTTGGCATGTACCATAACATGACTATGCATACATATAAACCAAGAACCCTAAGTCTAGGTTACACCTTAAACCAAGTCGAGCATCAACATTTAATCCTCAAACACTTTTGGCCTAAGACATTTGGCTTATTACTTCTCTTAAGCCCAAAACCATTGGCATCGCACATCCTTTAAGCCCAAAACCTTTGGCATTTTACCTCTTCTAAGACCAAGACTTTTGGCTCATTACCTCCCTTAAGCCCAAAACCATTAACATCCCACATCCTTTGAGCCTAAAACCTTTGGCACCTCACCTCTTCTAAGACCAAGACTGTTGGCCCATTACCTCTCTCAAGCCCAAAATCTTTAGCACCTTACCTCTTTGATACCTCACCTCTTTTAAGCCTAAGAAATTTGGCCCACCATCATCTTCAAGCTCAAAACTGTTAGCCCCCAACCTAAAAATCTAATCCTTAAGCCCAAAACCTTTTGCTACCAACCTAAGACCTAATCCTTAAGCCTAAAACCTTTTGGCCCCTAACTTAAAATCCAATCCTTAAAGCCCAATACCTCTGGCCTAATGAACAATCATTATCCCAAACACCTTAAGCCCAAAACATTTGACTTAAAACACTTTAGGAAGTCATTTTTCCTCAAAATTTTCATACCAACTCATCCTTCCATCACTTTTTCATGCCTTTCTCATACATTTACCCTTTCTTTTTTTATTTTGCCTTGAAGGTACCGATGGTCTACTCTTTCAACCAAGACACCATGAACACATTTTTCACCAACATCGTCAAAAGGCAAGAAGAAAATTTCCAAGCCATACTCACCTTTGCCTTTAATGCTCAACAAGCTAATTTCAATAATACTTTAGTCACCTAACAAATCAAATTTAACAAAGCCCTTATTGCTCAACAAGAGCTTCAACAAAGCATTGGCATAGCTAGTTAAGGCCCTATATTCCTAAAGGCAATCCATGCATTCAAACCCTTTAATCATACCTCATGTTTCCCATGTTAGTCTACCAAACATCACACCTCCCCATTTTGCTAACCAATCTAAGTTAAATCTAATTAACACAAGTTCCACTGCACCCCATCTTGATCCAACCAATATTATAGCTCCTCCTATGGTCAATTAGCCCGACACCTCTGTTTTTTCAACCAACACCGCCTTTGGTCTTATTGCTATAACCGTACTAACTCCTATCATTGGCCTTGCCTAAGATAAAGAAATGTCTAAAAATGCCGCACAGCTAATGCGAAATGCTCATGCCAACCTAACTCCTATTATTGATATAACCAATAATGGAAGAGTCCTCAAAAGTCTTATGCCACCTAACACTAAAGTTAACTTTCCTCCTTCCTTAACACCAAAGTTAACCTTCCTCCTTCCTTGAATCCTTTTTGAGTAATGAAAACTTCTACCCAACCAAACATCAAAGGGCTCATCAAACTACTATTAAAGCATGACACTACTATGCTCCAGCAAGCTCACATAGTTGAGAAAAGATACAAGAATAGTAATCCTTGTGCTACCACCCCAATTATTTCCTCCAAGCAAAAAGGAAAAGAGGTAACTACCATTACCAAATAGTAATTCCATAAACCAGAGAGAAGAAAGTTCACTGATTTGGGAATTTCCTTAAATGCAGTTTACAAAATGGCTCTTGAAGCAGACTTGGTTAAACCTCTAGAGCTAAAAGGACCTTCTAGCGATATATCCAAAAACTACAGAGCTGATGAGTATTGTTAGTACCACCAAAGAGTTAGGCATGAGACTGACATGTGCAAAAGCCTAAGGCATCAAATCCAAGACCTCATTGACGATGGAAATAACCTCCCTCTAAAACCAGTATCTAGTGTACCCATCGACCTTAAGGAAATTATCAATCTCAAATGGGAACACACCTTACCAAATTCATCTAACCTACCTAATGACTAGCATTTTGAGGAGAACATTAGCCTAGCTAATGTGCCCTTGTTCAACTCCTACAAAGTTGAGTCCAAGACCATTTTAGTCTAAGTTCAAGTCATTTCAGTTTGGGTTTGAGTCTTTTGAATCTGTCAAATCTTATGCTTCTTTCTTTTCTTTTAAGTCTTTAATTGTCCAAAGTCAAAGTTAGAGTTTTTTTTATGTGTTTCTTTCCTTTTGAGTTTGTTATTGACTTTCCTAATTTATGTTTAATGAAAAGTTTGGATTTTTTATCTTATATCTCATGTGTATTCTTTTTGAATCCAACTTGAATGATACACTATAAAAAAAAATTAATTAAAAAAAGAAGGGCAAGGAAATCAATACATTTTGGAAACTAAAGACATACATCATGCTAAGTTATAGATTGTAGATGAGATAGTCTTTAAAACTCAACTGCAAAGTTATTGTACACGTCAAGGCTATCCTTCCTTAAGGTGAGCCCAACTAACTATTTATTTAGGGCAATCAAGTCCAAAACCCTTTGTTGGGCATGATTACATTTCAATGGCTATAGATCACCTCACAAAGTGGACCAAAGAAAATCCATGTCAAGCCTTAGATTCTAATAAGGAAATAGTCAATTTGCCAAAATGGAGAAAAGCCTAATGACCATAAACAAAGCAAGATTGTCATGCCTAACTTTTTTTCACACTATAAGGAGAACTATGTGGACCTGATTCTCCTTAAAAAAGAAAAAGAATAAAAGTAATGTAAGAAATATATAGGTAGCCCAACCCAGGTGCGATCCAAATCATAGTAAAAATAGTTTTTGCCCTAGGTATTAAATCATTTGCATACCTACTTGGAAGAAGAAAAAGAATAAGAGAAAATGGCTTGTCAAGTTCAAAATCCAAAAGGGTGAATTGAACAGAAGTTACAGCTAAAACAAATAAATGAGATGATGTGTCATTCAGATTAGATTCTATTCTGAGTCATGTCAAAATTCATCCGTTTGAATCTATCGAGTCGATGTAAATAATTTATACTCCTTCATCTATTATATGACTAATCAAATAGTTTCATCCTCCTCAAAGTCGTCTTTCTCTATGCCACCCTTTTCTTTTCCCTTAATTATTAAAAGGGTGAAGATAGTTTTCAAGTCCAGTATCAAGTCATCATAAATAAAGTTGCCCTTACCCATCATCAAGGGGCAACCCTCACCCATCATTAGGGGCATGTCCTCTAAAGACATTCACATTCTTCCTAGTAATCCTTGATCAATCCATCATCTCGTATCAAAGGAATGATCTCTAATTCATTTTTTCCTATCAAAGTGCATGTGTCACAAAAAACCCAAACCAAATGGCTCCCCCTCATTTCTAAAAGTCCATTCCGACCCCTATACTAATCCAATTGAACGCAAAAAAAAAAAATCACCCCGAAGAGTCTTCCTAGCCCAGATGATGCAACCATAAACCTGAAGCCCTTAGCAAAACTACAATCAATTGAACCTCTCACAAAATCTACATCACTCAAGCCATGTGTTGGAAACCACAACCCACCTTCGAATCCCAATTTTCTCAGCCAAATGAAAACCACACACACCTTCCAAATGCTGCACTTCAAATCCAAAGCCAATTTAGAAAGTCTACCTCCCATTTTCAAAAGCCCCTGTCAAAACTAAGCCATTTGAAAGGTCCCACCATAAGCCAAAATTAAAGCATATCCCTTTCACTATTTAAAACGGTCATCTCTAAAACCCAAGTCCTTTGGCAAAATATAATCAAATGAGCCCTCTAAACTTATCCCAGTCATTTCACCTTGTAACTAAAACCTTATCATACAAAGACTAGAACAAGTCCTTATAAGGTAGATCCACTAATTACTTGTTCACCCTTAAAGCCTAATCCTTTTATGAAACCTATGCTAAACCTTTCAAAGAACTCAATCCTCAAAATCCGAGCCATCTTCGGATTATTCGGGTAACCAAAACATCGACCAAGACAAAAGCCCATTTTTGACGTCTCGTCAGGAGCAAAACCTAGTTTTTTCACCTTTTTTCACCCTATCTGTGCTAACTTATAACTACTCTTATAGCCATGAACTCAAACCTAGAGTAAATCATCAACACCCTATTGCCAAAGCCAATCCTTCCTCTAAAGTCTTGAGAAGCATAAATAGACAAATCCCTCTTTGAATTTGGAAATAAATCATCTGTCCACCAAATCCATTGCAAACCAACCTGACTATCATGTTACCATGCCAAGCCTCAACCTATGTCAAAATAATTGAATTGTTGTTCTCCAAAATGGGCATCTTTCTAAAATCACCTTTTCAGATAACCAATCATTGGTTCAAGGTATATAGCTTGCATAAACACCTTCTTGCTCAAGGTCTAAACTACCCATTATGGTCATCACTAATATCACAAAATTATCAAATCTTCCTAGGACAGCTTTATAAATCCACTAAGAATCATTTCACAACCTACATGTCACTTTATTCTAAAGTCACATTTAAGAGTTGGCATCGCCATACAAATTGCATTCATGATATTCACAAAGCAAACTCATGAATCGACCTTTGTGCATCCATGCAATCATCCATTATAGGCATCATAAAAAATATCCATAAATAAAAAGTTCATGTATCCTAAAACATGCATGCATAAACATGTATCACTTGTGCACCAACAATTATACAACCATTTGCAATCATGCACCATCATACATATACTAGGCTAATGACTTCTCCTCTTTTGCACTTGCTAAATGTCATCCGCAAGCGATATCAAGCTGAGTTGAAAAACTGGAGATAGTCACCTTCATCCAACTAATAATCATACTCCTTTCGATGGATCACCTTATGATTTTGTCATGCATAATCCCAAATAATCTGTAGGAGAAAGTAAAAAATATTTTTTCTAAGAATCATTTTTGAAAGTAAGAGTACGTCCCATCAGCAGGCATCACCTTCATTTTTCACCAAGGATTTATGAAGGCTAAAAGGAAGATCTCATAAAGGGCATACCCCTCAAGTCATCATTTTCTCCCAAATTTTCACCTGAGTTGCCTTTATCCTTTATTAGAGGCATCACCTTTAAAATCGTCAAGTCATCTACAAAGTTACCTTCCTAGTTGAAGTAGCTAAATGACCCTTATTCTTCATTGGTGACATATAAGTAAAATGTTCATTGCATCTAGCTGAACAAGCCCCTTTCCACTTTTAAAGACCCATCAAGTCAAGTGGCCATACTACAAAATCTAACTGATGAAGTGTGAAGTCCCTTTAATGCTAGCAAAGTTTCTTCAAGCCTTCCAATAGGCCCAACCCTTCATATTTAGAAACCCAAGTTTCCTTAACGCAACTAAGATCTTTTTAAAATCCCCCAAGCCAAGATAGGGATCATCGACCAAATAGACTTTTCGAATCAAAATAAGGATCATCAACCAAATAGACTTCCCAAACCAAAATATAGATCATCAACCAAATAGATTTCCTAAACCAAAATATGGATCATCAACCAAACAGACTTCTTAAACTAAAATTGGGATCATCAAACCAAATGGAATTCCTAAACCAAGATTGAGATCATGAACCAAACAGACTTCTTAAACCTAGATTGGGATCATAAACCAAATAGATGTCCTAAATCAAGTATGAGGCCATCAACATTACTAATAGAGATGCCGGAAGGCATCTCCTTTATCCCAACCACCAAAACCTCCCTAGAGACACCAAAAGCATCTTCCTTTATTAATTAATCCAATCATAAATGTTTAGATACAATCATCTAGATATCCCTATGGTCTTTTGTCCTACCTTCTTTAGCAAAATCATTTTCACCCATAAATATCTAGTAATGGCCACCTAGGCATCCATATAGTCCCTTTGAATTGATCATGTCCTCCATCTAGAAACATATAATTTCTTACTCAAATGTCGAGCTTGTTCTCTTTTCCACTCCTTTTATTAAAAATCTATCCCAATCCTTCACCTAGAAATGTCTAAACACTAATATCCCTCTAGTTCCCTTTTCCATCCGTTGTATTGAACATTCATCCAAATCCTTCATCTAGAAATGTCTGAATAGTGACATCCCTCTGGTTTCTTTTTTCATGTCTTTTATCAATAATCTATCCAAGTCCTTCACCTATATATGCTTAATCTAGACATCCCTCTAGTTTCTTTCCTCTCCTTTTTATCATAATCAACCATATCCATCAAGTTACCCAAAAATATCTAGCCACTAGCCTAGATATCCATTTGACTTCTTTTCTTACTTCTATTTATCAGTCAATTCCACCCATAAATGTCTAAAAATAGTCACCTAGACATCTATGTGGTTCTATTTTTCACCACTTTTACCCAAATCTAATAATTCAACTAAAAATATCTAGCCAGCAACCTAGATATCCATTTGGTTCATTTTTTTTGCTTTCATTTGTCAGCCACACTTTTTAACCATAAATGTTTAGAAACAGTAACCTAAACATACCTTTGGTTCTTTTTACCATCATCCTTGAAATTCAACCATGTCTCTCACCCAAATATATCCAAGCACAAACCTAGACATCTCTTTGATTTCTTGTATCATCCTAACTCCTGGGTTCACTATCATCAAAATTGCACTATAGACAAGACAATTATGATGAAAGGGCAACTATAAACCCTCAATTTTGTACCTCGTGATGTGGCTGCAACTTAATACCTGCTAAATTTAGTGCATTATACAGAGTCAGTATGACATTTCTGCTAGTTGGTAAATGGGCAGGGGTCAAGGAAGCAACGCCTCCAGAGCAAAAAATGAGCTTTCAGTGATATTAGTATAAGGATCCTTAATTTTAAAACACTGACACTTTTCGGATCCTAATCGAACTCTTTATATCATATAGCATTTTGCCCAAAATTGACCAAATTTCTCCATAGACTAACTGCTTAATTGTTATAAAATCAATTAAGCCTACCAGCGTTGATCAGTGACTTTTTTGAACTCTAAAACTTCCAAAAACTAATTTGAAACTTTTAAAAATTGACCAAAAAAAAATCTCAAAACGCGCTCCAGGGCCTGCACCACATGGCTACCGTAGCGGTGCCTAGTGGTGCCGCACCAGTGACTATGTAGCACATCAGGTTCAACCAGTAGCTTGTGCGGCACCGTAACCCCTTGACATAGCAATCCCCCCTTTCTGAGCAGAAAATGACCATTTTGCCATTTTTAGCCCCTTTTACTCTATTCTTTTGGATTTTTTCACTTTTTCAATTCCTAAACTATCCTCACCCATCTTTGCCTATAAATTGGCCCCCATTACCCACTAACTTCTTCACCCCTTAAGTTAGTATTGATGGCTATCTACTAACTCCTCTCTTCTTCATCATCCAATCACTCTCTAATTAATTAATTAATCCTTTTAATTAATTAATTACCACACCCTAACCAAAAATTAATTAATCCTTTTAACTAACTAAAACTCTTTTTTCCTAAATTAACCACTCAATTAATTAATTAATCTTTTTAATTAATTAATTAATCACTTTTTTAAAAATCATATCAATCTCTTTTTAATTAATCAACAATCATCTTAATTAATTAATCTTCTTAATTAATTAATCCATCCATCCATTTCATCATATTCATTAATTAATCATTTTTAATTAATCAATCTCTTAATCAATCTAACCATCTGGTCTCAATAAAACAATACTTCAGTCCAGCAAAATCTTCTGCCCAACTCGAGCAAAGGTACAGCCTTTTCCTCATCAATCCAACCCTAAACCAAAATCAATCTAACTTAATCTTGGACTGAATTAAGTGGGTTTTGATCCCCATTTAATGGGGTACATAGGCACATTTAGAATTTAAATCTAAACCTTAAATCCAATTTTCAAACTAATTTTATTTTCCAGTTATTTTCCAAATGTAATCATTTATTTTCATTATTATTTATAAGGAAATTTGTGATCTTACTAGAATCCCATAAGGGCTAGAGAAGACATCCCATTTTTCAATTAATGTAATTAGCTTATCTAAATTGAAATTAAGGAGCGATAATGTGGTTCCCCTAAATCCATAAGGATTAGAGAGAACACTTTCCTTGCTTTGTGGATATTTTCTTTAATTGCTCTTTTAATTTTTCATGCATTTATATTGTGCTATGTTCATGCATTTTACTTATAATTGTCATTTAAATACTTGTCATTCATGAAATCAACTTAAAGGCCAAATCGAGACTATTTAAAAACCAAAAATCTAATTTTCAAGATCAACTTAGTTTGAGGCTAGTGATTTTATCCTTGAATAAATTAATTAATTAAAATTAATGAATTGGAGTCACAAATAAGTTTTTCCTTAATTTTCCCATTTTAAAAAATAAATTAGATGGTGACTCCCAAAATCAATTTTTTGAGTGATAGCCGCTCCAATCATAAGCACCCAAATTCATTTCATAACCTTCTTAAAAATCGCTTGCCTTTCTTCAAGGCTATCAGAAGCAAAGGAGGGGCATTTAGGTAAGGTCTCACTGGGGTTTCTTGGGATAGCTCTAATATATTAGTCGATTTATCTCTCAGTTAACCGTTGTATGTGGGCCCATGTTCAAACTACTAAAGAAAGGAGCCTCTAAATAATGGAATGAAGACTATCAAGAAGCTATTGAAAGAATAAAAAAATACTTCATAAGAATCAAAAAATACTTCATTTCCTACAACCACCCAGACCTAGTAAGCCACTGCTCTTATATCTTTCTATCATTCAAGAGGCTATGGAGGCAATGCTTGCACAGAATGCCCCTGACTGCCATAAGAAAAGGTCATCTATTACCTCAGCAAGCGTTTAATCACCTATGAACTTAAATACAACCAGATTGAAAAGTTGTGCCTTGCCTTGGCATGGGTATGTCATAAACTTTAGCATTATTTGAGTTCCTACACCACTCATGTACTTGCTGATAAGAGCCTCTTGAAATTCCTTATGGAGAAACCGATTCTTAATAGTAAAATGGCAAGATCACTGGCCATTTTAGCAGCTTATGATAACTCTATATTTTTAGAGTTATTTTATTTGTTTAAACTTAAATTTTAGCTCAGTTCTTGAAAATGTAATAATATTATTACTTATTTTTAGGAATAAATAGTTCTACAATTTATAAATAAATTATAACATATTTTAAGTATTTTTATTTTATTTTTGTAGATCAAAATGATGTCACAATGATGCAATAAAATATATGACGCAGACGGTGATGTCATAAAAATAATGATGCAAGAAATGATTCAAGTTTTCAATCCATGAGAAAAAAATTCAATGGTTGGTACCCAACCTAATCATTTTTGAATATTGATGAAAGAATTCAATGGTTGGTGGCCAACCTAACCATCAATATTGAATTTTTGATGTAAGAATTTTAATGAAACTTGAATTCCTCCACCAAACATGCCTATAAATACCATGCTTGGCAAAGGAAAAGAGCATCAAAAGAAAATCCATAAAAAAAATATGTAGAGAGATTGTCATATGCTTTCTTAGAGTAGATTTGTTTTATTTTTTTATTTTGATCAAGAGGAGGAATTTTTAGAAGCTTGAGTTCATCAAAGATTGTATCCCAAAATAAGTTCTCTCTAAACTCTATCTTGAATTTAATTATAAGTTATTATTATGTTTATTATTTTTATTGTTAATTTAATTGTTTATTCTCTTTTAATTATGAATAGCTAATTTTATTTTTAGGATTTAGATGTAATCTATTGATTTGCATATGATTATTTATATTTAATTGATTAGATTTAATTGTTGGAATTAATCTTTTATCTTAGAACTTAACGCTTGTAATTAACTGGCCATTAATTGTATGATTTAAGATATTGTGTGAAGTAGCGAGAGTGGAAGCACAGTATTAGTTCATTAGGATAATTGACCTAGGGAATGTATTGCTTAGAGATAAGAATACTCCTTTGTGATTTTTAAAAGGATTTCCATAAAACATAATGGGTTTGTGTTAATTGCTTATGATCACGAGAGTAGACGTAAGGTTAATATTAACACACATGTTGTATCTTGAGAGAGAACATCATATAATTTAGGGAAATCTAATCATTAATTCCAGCAAAATAATCCATCTAAAAATTATAAAGAAATCATATGTGATCAATTGATGAATTCTAAATCCTAGACTTTTAATCTTATTTTCATATTTATCATCATTTATTTACTTGAATTTCACTTTAGCTTAAAATATAAAATTTCATAATTGATTTTCTAAATAATAGAGTAATCTTAATATTGGTACTTGACAAACCCTTCCTCATGGGAACGATACTCACTCATCACTTTATTACTTGTAAACGATCTGTGCACTTGCAGAAACCGTGCAACAGCTTATGATCTGAAATGTGTCTAGAGGAAAGCTATAAAAGGAAGCGTGGTAATCGATCAACTAGCTATAGCTCCTATAAATGTTGAATGGTCTAAGATAAAATTCCTTAACGAAGATATCATAGAACTTAAGCCTGAAGTTTGGAAGTTATTTTTCGATGATGCAATAAACAATAAGGGTTATGGTGCTAGAATTGTCATGGTCAACCCTAAGGGAGAAAATCTAACCATAGCTGTCAAGTTAGCCTTTGAAGTGACAAATAATGAAGCTGAATACGAAGCTTGTATAAGCAGGTTAGAAGTCATTATAAACCTAAGGATTGATTACTTAGAGGTCTATGGGGATTCGAATATGATTGTCTGCTAAACTCTTGGCAGATGGAAGATAAGAGAGTAGTGTTTGGTTCCTTACCATAAACACTTGGAGGATCTTATAGAGAACTTTCATGAACTATCATTTCATTATTTGCCTCGAGTAAGAATCAGTTGTAAATGCCTTAGCTACACTTGCATTGATGTTGGATATAAGTGATAGAGAAATAATTAGACCTATGGTGATCGAAGTGAAAAGGAAGCTAGGATACCAAACCAT
Organism: Reutealis trisperma; assembly: GCA_947687605.1. Classification (NCBI taxonomy): domain Eukaryota; kingdom Viridiplantae; phylum Streptophyta; class Magnoliopsida; order Malpighiales; family Euphorbiaceae; genus Reutealis; species Reutealis trisperma. The sequence goes on along the minus strand of CANTUT010001307.1, from coordinate 54,450 downwards.
ATTGTAAAACCTTAATTTCACACCCTCATCATCTAGCCGCACCATATCACCTACTAAGTTTAACATGCTATGCAAAGCTGTTATGGCTATCCCACTAGCTAGTTAGCAAGTAGGGATTCGAGGGCAGCACCCCTGAACGAAAATTTTTTTAACCTTCAATTACATTGCTACTATACATATAAATTTTCTAAACCCCAAATTAACCAATCTTTCAAAAAAAAAAAAAAAGGACAAGCTACACAAGCCTAGTGCAGATCCATACTAGGTCTATACAAATCAGTGCCTAATTGGCGCGGGGGCTGCATGTGAATTTGCACTAGTCTGATGCAAATCTGCATAAACCTGGCGAGGATCTACACCCGCTGATATGAATACCTTTCTCTTTTTGCACGAAGCTGTGTTTTTATAATGATTTGTGCACCAAAAAATGACCAAATTATCCCTTGCAACTCAATTTTTAACACATTTTCAATCCTATCCTTTTGGTCTTTTCATTTTTTTCAATTCTGAAACTACCCTCACCTACTTTTCCTATAAATACCCCCCCTCCACTTCTCATTTCTCTACACCCCCTTGAGTTAGAGTTGATAGCTATCCTCTAATTCCTCTCTTCTTCTCTTTCCAACCACTCTCTAATTAATTAATTAATCTTTTTAATTAATTAATTATCTCACCCCCAACTAAGTTAAATAATATTTTTAAATAGCTAAAACTCTTTTCTTTTAAATTAATCACTCAATTAATTAATTAATTAATTTTTCTTTCTCTTAAAAATCAAGTTAATCCCTTTTTTTAAATCCATTCTTCATCCAAATTAATTAACTAATCATTTTAATTAATTAATCTATTCATACATTTCATCACATTAATTAGTTAATTAATCATTTTAATTAATTAATTAATCCCCTAATTATTCCAATCACTCGGTCCTGATAAAATGGAACTTTGGTATGGTAAAACTCTCCACCCTCCAAAAGCTTTCTCTCACCTATAAACCCAAATCAAATCAATCCCCTAAACCCCTCCAGTTAATCGTGGAACGAATTACGTGGGTTTTGATCCACATTCAATGGGGTACATAGGCACGTTTGAAATTTAAATCCAAATCTTAATCAATCTCTTTTTCCCTTTTTAATTAATGTAATTTGTGAATGTTTCATTTTAATTTTCTCATTGCACTCATACCATGCTCATGCATTAATCATAATATTATAATTGTTATATAATATTTGTCATCCATGAAATTAATTTTCAAAGTCAAATTAAATTTAAGAGCTAAATTTAGATTATTTATCTAAAAACCTAGTCTCTGAGCTTAACTTGGTTCGAAGACTAGTGATTGTTATTCTTAGATAAATTAATTGCAAAATTAATAAATTGGAGTCAATTTAGATTTTTTTCTTAATATTTTCTTAACTAAACAAAATTAAGATGGGGACTCCAAAAGTCATTTTCAAAATCAACCAATCCGAACCCAAGAGTTCCATCTTGAGTCTAAACCCGAATGATCACCTCGATTCCCTCTAGCGAATCGGGGCCAGTACTTGAGTAAGGCCTCATAGCTAATGACTCCATTGGGGACTGGTTACCACCTTCTTTTAAAATAAAAAGGAAAATAAGAGGATTACTACTTGGTTAAGGAAAAATTTTTCCAAAATAATCTCCATTTGGCTCATTAAGTATAATTTGACTTTCATGCATCACTTTGCATAATAAAGGCTCCTTGCCTAACCTTAGATTAAGGAAAAATTTTAGATGGTAAGTAGCATTGGCTCGATAACTTGTTTTGAGTATATTGGGAGATAGCGAAAGCATTCCATCCCATGACAAATCCCCGATCATTTCGATGGTGTAATGAGCAATCAATATTGTTGGACCCACATGAGGTTCCTTGCCTTACATGTGGCTAGGTATATCGATGCTCTAGTGGGACGGGGACCCTTAACCAAACCATCCTTCACCCTTATACATATAATTGCCTTAGCCTTTGACCTTAAGTTCCATGTGCCATAATAATTAAGACCTTTATGCATATATTCATGAAATCTTTTTGGCATGCATCATAACATTGTCATGCAAACATAATATAAGAAACTCAACAATGTAAGTCTATAAAACCCTAAATTGGTGGTCTATTACCCCAAAATACCTAACACACTCACCTTGTCAACATGTAAACCCAGTGACCAACCACGTGGAAGAAATCCTTTTCCTAACACACCTTCCCTTTTTTCTTCACAATTTTGTATTCTTGCCCATTTTTCTGTTTTTTGTTTTCAAGGTACCAATGGGTAACACCTCTAACTCTTTCGACCAAGATGCAATGAGTACCCTTTTTTCCAACCTCCTCAAGAAACAAAAGGAGACTTTCTAAGCCACACTCACCACCGATCTTAAAACCCAAACCAACACTTTTACCCATGCTTTCAATGCCTAGTCCACCACTTTCATTAGTGCTCTCAATTCCAAATGCCAATCCATCATTAATGAAGTCAAGGAAATGACCAATGCCCCATCACTCCTCCTACTGCTTAGCTTGCTTTCGCTCAAGCTAGAACTAGCCATGTCCATACTTTACTCCCCCTATTATTGATCTCACCAATAAAAGGAAAGCTCCCAAAACAACCACCTCTACTCCTTTAGATGTGAATGCCACTACTTCTATTATGTATCCTTTTCAAAATGGAGATTTCTCTAGCTTTCCCAAAGCTAAGAAACTGATGGAGAAAATTGAAGCCATAGAATGATCTATTAAAAATATCAAAAAGCATGAAGATGTGATAAATGTCGATTCTCTTGCTCTCTTCCCAAATGCCAAAGTTCCACCTAAGTTTAAGATGCCCGTGATGGACAAATCCAATGGCATAACTTGCCCTAAGACCAATCTCAAGATGTATATAGGTGCAACGAGACCTTTCAGTCTGGATGACAAGCTCTTTGCTTAGTTATTCCAATAATCTTTAACTCAAACTGCTAGCAAGTGGCCTTTAGATATTGACAAAAATCACAAAAAGATATGGGATGACATCTGCAATGCTTTTGCCAAATAATATCACTATAACATAGAAGTGGATGCTATCCATCAGGATTTGGAGACCACTAAACAAAGAGAATCCTTCACCACTTTCCTTACAAGGTGGAGGTCCAAAGCATCACAAATGGTGAATTGTCCATCTGAAGTAGAGCAAATTGACATCACTATCAAGAATCCCCTCCCTCAATACCAGACTCATCTACAAACGTAGTACCTCCCTAACTTTAAAGTTCTCATTACCATCGCCACCAAAATCAAGGATTTCATCCAATCGGGACAAGTCAAGGATCAGTCCTTTAGTTTGAGGTATCATAAGAATACTAACTACACCACCAATAGCACCAATTCTACCACCCAAAAAGAGAGAGAGGCAAATGTTGTCTCCTGTCACCAGCCGATGAAGTTAGAAATAAGAAGAACTTTCTCTAAGCTGGGCATGCGCTTCAGCATTGTTTACAAGAAAACCTTAGAGGATAATCTAGTTAAACCTTTAGAACTATGACCTCTTGTAAACCCTTTGCCTAAAAGATACAATGCTAATGAGATTTGTGACTATTATCAAGGGCCAGGGCACAAAACTGACACTTGTAAGGCTCTAAACCACAAAATTCAAGACCTCATTGATAGTGGAGATATCATTGCTCTCAAACCCAAAGCCTAACACCACCACCAATCCTTTTCTGAATTGTTGAGCTCATCCAACCATCTCAAGCTCCACCTAATAATTAGCACTTTAAGAAGAATGCCACCGTAGTTTGCCCCAATCCAAGTCTTTCAAGTCTATGTCTAAGTCCTCCGAGTCCATGTCTTAGTCATTTGAGTTTGTATCTAAGTCATTGAGTGTAAGTCTGAGTGAAAGCCATTGAGTCTATTTCTATTAAATCTTTCCTTGAGTTTGAGTCTATCGAGTATTGTTCTCTAGAGTCTATATTTTGCCTTCTAGGCTTATCCTTTAATATAACTATTAGTAGGACTTTTATCAGTGATAAAAAGTTTAAACTTTCTAATTTGCTTTAATTTTTTTTTGGTTCATTTTTAAATAGGACATCTAAAAAAAAGAACAAAGAAAAAAATACAAAAAATATAAAAAAGGCAAAAGGATCAACTAATTATGGCAAAAAAGAAAAATAAAAAAAAAAATTCATGTACATTACATATGCATGGTGCTAGTGAAAAAGCTCATACATTATTATGTATGAGATAAAGACATGATAAGGTGATCCAAGCATCATAGTTTATGAGATCCTGACCAATACACACAAGAAACCTATCAAAGAGAAGCTACAGAGAATGAAGACAAAATAGATCAAAAGGTATCATAACCAGTTGAATGCCATTGATGGAAAGAGAATCATTCTCTATACAAAATTTAGGGTCATCAATAGAGACTTACTGAGCATTTCAACTAGAAGGTGAGAGACAAGGGTTCGCAAGAAGGAAATCTAGTTATGAGAGAAAATCCAAGCCCATATTTATGATACAAGAGGAAGTTCAAACTGAACTGGGCTGGACAGTAATTCTCAAAAAGATCCTATCCGATGGAGGCGCCATCTTTATACATGTAGACAAAAGCAAATTCTCCCATCCTAATAAATCGGATCACCAGAAGCGATACATCATTTGAAGACGATATATGCATTTCATTTCTGATTTTCATGCATCTACATCAAAACTACGTGGACTTGATTCTCCCTAAAAAAGGTGATAAAAAGTGATTATGATAACTGTAAAGGATAAATAGGTAGCCCGACTTGGGTGCGGTCCAAATCATAATACAAAATATTTTATTTGTATTGCATTTTCATTTTCTTTGTGCCTAGTACATCATTCACTTAATTCTTTTTCTTAAAAAGAGAGAGAGACAAAGAGAGAGAGAGAGACAAAAAAGAAGAAAAAAAGAAAAATAAGGAAAGAATGCTCACTAAGCTGAAAACCCGAAAGGGTGGTTTAGGCAGAAATTAAAGCAAAAATAAAATATGTCTCATTTAATGGTGATTAAATTTTATAAAATACAGACCCATCATTATGCCCTTTTAATGTCCTCTATAGCTTATTCTACATCGTGTAGTCCTATCAACCTACAATAATTTTGAACAAAAAGCAAAAAAAGGTCAAGTCTAAAGTCATGGTCTAGCCAGTTCTACCCTCTACTTTAATTGTAGTAGTCCTTCTCTAAACCTCCAATGTAGTGTCATCCTATCCTCACTGCAGTCATGGTCTCCTATGTCACCACCATCATAGTTTGAGTCACTACTACAACCTATGGTGTCGCACTTCTAGTAGATCCCCCGAGTCTCCTTCAAAGATCGAGTCACCCCACTATCTATGTTGCAGTCCTTTTTCTACCTATGGCTCCTCTTGCAGCCTATCTCTCATCAGTTGTGTCACCCTCTATTCCCTTTAGCAAGGCAGCCTAGTACTCTCTCTCAACTCACTAAATCACCTTTATCAACCACCTATCCTACCTCTTTGTGGTCCTAAGTGAAATTCCAGAATAAACATTATGATAACTCCTCAACTAGCCACCCCAATAGCTTTGGCAATGAAAGTTGTGATCTATGCAGACTCTGAGAAAGAAAAATTAAAGGCACATCCTGAGTCTGCCTCATTTGGCTCGAGACTCTCATCTCTTAGTGGAAGGTCATTCAAACCAAACCTAATAGGCAAACCACTCGACGCCTATGGCCCCCCAGTCATGAAAGATCTAATTCATTACCATTGGCAATGCTAAAATATGTCCTCTAGGGCAAAGTTACAAGCAACCATCCTATCTAATTTCTGACCAAGTCTCAATAAGGCATGTGCAGACTAAAAAGCAGGGACCACCACCCAAAAATGATCCATCAGCCACACTTCTAAGATAACCCAAAACCTAAAATAAACACCCATAAAGCACCCCTACTAGAAAGGGTAAGAATAGACAAATTTTTCTAACCTGGTGAATAACTAGCAAGATAGTTCATCTCTCTAAATCCTGAACAAAGCAATCAAGACTCATCAGTGTCTCTGCTAGCACAGTTTTAACCATAAAATGCCCCTGTTTCATCTATAATACCATTCTTGCCAGTTTGGCATCATTCCAATTAATAGACTTATGAAATAGGTATCTGACTTTCAAATAGAAAACCAAGGCCCTCATCTTAAGCCTCTGCCCCTCATATCACCCTATTCACCAGGATCATGAAACTTCTCAATTATAGCGGTCAAATTCACCTGACCATCACCAACCACCATTTGGCCTACAACATCTTGAGGCAAGTCCTAAAACTTCTAAAAAATGCAGAAAATGCCAAACTCTGGACTCTGGCACCACTAGAGTTACCTTTGATTTTTGACCAAGCCATAGCATTAAACTTCCCAAATGTGAGACACAACTCCTTTTTAGCAATACCAAAATAGAAACCATGAGCCACTGAATTCCAAAACCGAAATCAAGCCCTCAGAAAAATTTGAATCCACTTGAACTCCTTGTAATACCACCATGGCAACTATTCCATACTAACCCAAGTTAAGTTCCTCAACCTTGTTGAGTTTCTCAGTCCATAAATGCATGGCTCCACGGATACAAAAGTTACATGAGAAACTACATTCATAAAGCAAACTTGTGAATTCACCCTATTGCATCCATACAATCACACATTACAAGCATCATCATAAATTATCCATGGCATAGAAGTTAAATAAAAGATCTGTGAGTCCTAAAACATGCATATATAAACATGTATCATCTATACATAAACATATATTGCATATACAACCATCTATAATTATATACCATCATGCATAAGCCAAGCTAAAAGCCTCTCCTAAAGCTGACCAGTACTTCCTTAAAGCTTACTGACACCTCCTAAAGTTGACCAGTGCCTCTTTGAAACTGAATGATACCTTTCTAGATCTAATCAATGAAGTGTGATTTCCAGAGTCTCTTTAATCCCAACAAAGTTCTATTGAGCCTTCTAAATGGCCTAACCCCTCACATTTAGAAGTCCAAGTTTCTTCGGCGCAACCAAAATCCTGTCAGAATCTCTCGAGCTGACTCGCTATAGGCCGAGGCTCTCCTTCTATCAAAATATTTTGAGTTGACTCACTGTGAACCCTTATTTTAGCACCTCTAGAATTAATTCTGAAATCTTCAAAACCAATCAAAGTATTGTTGGCATAATCTGATGTCTTTCCTACTCTGACTAGATTTACTATATCAAACAGCCTTTTTCTAAAACTAATCAGATTTTCTCCCTGATTAACTGTTAAGATGTTCTAAAATTAATTTTGAGCCTAATGACATTGACTGATAATTTTTTTGAGTTCTATAACTCCCAAAAACTGATCTAGAAGACCTAAAAACGGACCAGAAAGACACATGGAAGAGCGTGCTAGCTGCGTCAGCTTCTGACGCGGCTCAGTGTCAAAAGCTTGGCACCACACCTTAGGCAGCGTGGAGCCATGCCTTCTCTAACGCAGCCAGCTGCACCTCCTAAATGCGGCAACCGTGTTCAGGAGACGCGGCTCTGTGCCGCCCAACCGAAATTCCTTAGGCTAAAATGCCCTCAGTTCATCTTTATTTAAAATATTTTTTAGCCTATCCTTTTTGTCATTTCATATTTTTACTTCCTAAATCACCCTTACCTCATTTTTCCTATAAATAGCCCTTTCATTTCCTCATTTCAGACACACTGAAATTGATATCAATTACTATCTATCAACTTTTATTCTTCTTCTCCCTCTAATCACTCTGTAATTAATTAATTAATCATTTTAATTAATTAATTTCCTCACCCAAACAAGTTAATTAATCATTTTGATTAATTAAAATCATTTTTTATCACTCACAAATTAATTAATCTTTTTAATTAATTAATTACCCTTTTTTACTATTGAATCAAAAATCTCATTTTTACTCATCCACTATTTTTAATTAATTAATTAATCATTTTAATTAATTAATTCACTCACCAAAATTTTTATCCAATTGCCCGGTCAGATAAAATGGAACTTCAATCTGGCAAAACACTTTTTCCATCTCGTCCATCAAAATCCAAAGTATTTTTATGAACTCTATTATCAAACAAAAAATCATTTTTATCAATATGTAAACCCCTCCACTTAATCGTGAAAATGAACTATGTGGATTTTGATCCCTATTCAACGAGGTATGTTGGCACGTTTGGAATTCAAATCCAAACTTTAAGTCCAATTTTTCAATTTAAGCTTATTTTTCACTTTTCTCAAATGTAATTATTTTTATAATATTTGTAAAGGAATCTGTGATCTTCCTAGAATCTTGTAAGGGCTAGAGAAGACATTCCGATATGTCATTAACGTAATTATTTGGAATTAAGGAGTGATTATATGGTTCCTTAAATCTCTAAAGAACTAGAGGGAACACTTTTCTTAATTTATGAATATTTATTTCAATTATTTCATCAATATATATGCACCATGCATTCATATTATGTCATATTCATGCATTTTATTATAATCAATAAATATCTTTCATGAAATCATTTTTTAAGTTAAATTAAACTTAAGAGTCAAATCGTGATTATTTAAATAAAAACCTAGTCCTTAAACTCAACTTGGTTCGAGGCTAGTGCTTTTATCTATAGGCAAATTAAAAATTAATGAATTGGAGTCATAATTGGGTTTTTTCCTTAATTTTTTCATTTAAAAAATAAATTAGGGTGGCAACTCCCAAAATCATTTTTAAAATCAACCAAATCCAAACCCAAGAGTTCCATCATAAGTCTAAACTTGAATGAACATCCTGATTCTGTCTAGTGGATCAGGCCGGTGCTCGGGGCGAGGATTCATGGCTGGCGACTCCACTAGGGACTGGTTGCCACCTTTTTTTTAAATAAAAAGGAAAATAAGAAGATTACTATTTACTTAAGGAAATTTTTTTTTCAAAATAATCTCCATTTGGCTCATTAAGTATAATTTGACTTTCATGCATCACTTTGCATAAAAAAGGCTCCTTGCCTAACCTTAGCTTTAGGAAAAAATTTTTGATGGCGAGCAGCATTGGCTCGACAATTTCTTTGAGTATATTCAGAGATAGCAAAAGCATTCCACCCCATGACAAATCCTCGATCGTTTTGGTGGTGTTACGAGCAATCAGTATTGTTAGACCCACGCGAGACTCTTTGCTTCACATGTGGTTAGGTATATCGATGCTCTAGTGGGACGGGGACCCTTAATCAAACCATCATTCACCCCTATACATGTAGTTGCTTTAGCATTGACTCTAGGTTCCATGTACCATAATAATGGAGATATTTGTACATATGCCCATGAAACCTTTTTTTTGGCATGCATCATAACATCGCCATGCATATATAAACATGAGAAACTCGACAAAATAAAACCTCAAAATCCTAAACCGGTGGTCTGTTACCCTAAATACCCCGCATACTCACTTTGTCAACATGTAAACCCAATGACCAACCATGCTACTTTTTTCCTTCATAATTCTACATTTTACCCACTTTTTTTTTTATCTGTTTTATATTCCAAGGTACAAATGGCCAACACATCCAGCCCTTTTGACCAAGATGTGATGAGCACATTTTTCGCCAACCTCCTCAAGAAACAAAAAGGAGACTTTTCAAGCCACACTCACCTATGCTCTTAATGCCCAGTCTGCCACCTTCACTAGTGCTCTTAATTCCCAATGCTAGTCCATCATCAATGAGGTTAAGGAAATGGCCAATACCACCATCGCTCCTCCCCCTGCTTAGCCTACTTCCACCCAAGCCGAAACTAGCCATACCCCCACTTTTACTCCTCCCATTGTCGATCTCGCCGATAATGGGAAAACACCTGAAACTCCAATCTCTCCTGTTGTAGACTTGAACACAACCATTCCCTATCCCACTGCGAATCCTTTTCAAAGTGGAGACCTCTTTAGTTTTCCTAAGGCTAAGAAATTATGCAGAAAATTGAGGCCATGGAAAGAACACTCAAGAATGTCAAAAAGCATGAAGATATGATAGATGTCGACTCCCTAGCTCTCTTCCCAAATGCATAAGTTCTACCAAAATTTAAAATATCGGTCATGGACAAATTAATAGCACCACATGTCCTAAAACTCACCTCAAAATGTATGTGGGTGCCATGAGACCCTTTGGTGTGGATGATGAGCTGCTTGCTCAGTTATTCCAATAGTCATTGACTGGAGCTGCTGTTGAGTGATTATTAGATCTGGACTAAAATCATAAGAGAACCTGGGATGACATCTGCAATGCTTTTGTCAAGTAGTACCACTATAACATTGAAGTGGATGTCACCCAGCGAGATCTAGAAACCACTAAGCAAAGCCAAAGAGAATCCTTCATTGCATTTCTTACAAGGTAGAGGGCAAAAGCAACCCAATTGGTAAACTGTCCATATGAGCAAGAGCAAATCAACATTATTGTGCAAAATCTCCTTCCTCAATATCAAATTCACTTACAAACCCAGTATCTCTCGGACTTCAAAGCTCTTATTTCTATAGCTTCTAAAATCGAGGATTTGATTCAATCTAGTCAAATTAAAGATGAATCCTCGTGTTTGAGATACCGCAAGAACACTAATTTCACCTTTAATACCACTTACTCTGCCCCCTAAAAGGGAGGAGAAGTCAACACCATCTCCTACCATCAACCAATGAGATTGGAAAGAAGAAGTTTCTCAAAATTAGGAATGCCTCTGAGCATTGTCTATAAGAAGGCCCTCGAAGCACAACTCATTAAACCTTTAGAGCCAAGACCACCCCCAAACCCTTTACCCAAGAACTATAATGCTGAGTGATGTGATTATCACCAAGGACCTAGGCATAAAATGGATGCTTGTAAAGCTCTAAGGCATCAAATTTAGTACCTAATAGACAGTAGAGATATCATTGCTCTAAGAGCTAAGCCAAACATCACCACAAATCCTTTGCTGAACCACTAAGCAAATGCAATCTTATTTCTTCAGATGAACTGGAATTTGACTCTCTTTCTCTCATCCTCTCCACTTCGAGTTATTATTGTGTGCTTAATCTAAATGACTTTATTATTGAAGTTGATGCAATCACCCAGAGCGGAAGAGTTTTCCCACCACCTCTACAACCTACATATTCAAACCTAGTAAGTTATGTTATCCCTTCTCCTATTGAAAAATTAAAGTCTTATAATGAACCTGATGAGGATCCTATTCTCAAGCAATTAAAGAAAACCCAAGCAAACATATTAATATAGAGCCTCATCCAGTCCTCTTATCCTTATCGCCAAGCTCTTGCAAGGCCTTGAACCAATGTCAGGCTCCTATTGACATCTCACTTGAGACCTTCTTAGCATCTTTAACCAACACTGCCAAATCCATAACCATTTCTTTCAGTGATCATGACATCCCTTATGGAGAAGGATGCCATAACTATGCTCTTGACATCACAATGATGATCTGAGGTAAAACTGTGCCAATGGTGTTAGTAGATAATGGGTCCGTTTTGAATGTATGTCCATTGAAAGTAGCCAGCTACCTCAGATTGGAGGCTTTGGACTTCACCCCATCAGACCAAGTGGTAAGAGCATATGACAACACTAAGAGGGAAGTTTTGAAAGTAGCAAATCTTGATGTCACAGTTAGACCAGTAATAATGCTAATATCTTTTTAGGTGATTGATGTCCCAACCTATTTCAACCTCCTACTTGGTAGGCCATGGATCCACCAAGTGAAAGCAGTTCCTTCCTCCCTACAGTCGAAGTTGAAATTTTCCAATGGTATAAATATCATAACTATCCAAGCTGATATATATAGGAAGAGCAACATCCCGAGTTCTATACCAATACTGGAAATTAAGCCCAAACCATTTGCTGTTTCTCTATCTAGTTTCTCATTTGATGCTATCCAGTTCATTCAAGGGGAAGGTAAAGAGTTTGTTCCTTTCAACTTTGATCCATATAGTAATGTGGCAGTAGCTAATATGATGAAGAAAATAGATTATTTTCCAAGTTTGGGACTTAGAAGGAACCAATAAAGGATCGCCTAGTTTCCTAGACATCCCACTGCCACTCCTCCTTTCGATTTTAGCTATGTGCCCAAACCTGAGGATATTGCAGAGTTGGAGGAAAGGGCCAAATTAAGAGCAAAGGCTAAAAGGCAAAGTGAGACTTATAATTGGCCTATGCGCCCCTACTTCAAAACTTTTAATAGATATTTCATGAAAGAGGGAGAAGATTTCCCTTATGATAGCTTTCTCGAACCATGGTTCTATCCTATTTCTAAGAAACTAATCCCTGCTTTTGAAATTTTCTTTGACATCAGGCTCAATTTAGAAGAGTGCGAGCCTATCTATTAATTGGAAAAAGATTGGGAAACAAGCATGGAGCCTTCTCTTTTTAAGACCATCCACATTATCATTAACCACCAAAAACTTGATCCCACTAAGCTCATTCAACCATCCCAAGCACCATTGAATAACTGGTATTTCAAAAAGAGAACGGTCTTATTGTGTCCTCAGCCAAGTCCTCTAAGTCTGAGTCTAAGTTCGAGTGCTCTGAGTCTGAGTATGAGTCTGTCGAGTCTTTTCTATCTAATTTTATAACCCATCTCCCAGGTTTGTCCTTTCAAACTAATGTAACCCATGATGATGGGGCCTTTGTTTTCAATAAAATAAATAAATTTTCTACTTACTTTCCTGATTCTCTATGCTCCACTTCATATGAATCATCATTAAATGAAAAATCTAAAAAAGAAAAAGAAAATAAAAATGAAATAAAAAATGAAAAAGGCAAAGAACCAATCAACTATGGCATAGAGGAGAATCCTAAGATTACATATATTGCATTTGCATATTCTGACACACAAGCATTGATATAAAAAATTCAGAAATTCTTAGACTATTTCGCATGGGAGCCTAAGGATATGGTAAGGGTAGATCTGAGCATAGTAGTTCATAAGATCCTAACTTACGAGCATGTAAAGCCTATAAAGTAGAAGCTAAGAAGAATGAAGGCAAAATGGTCTCTAAAAATCAAGGAGGAAGTGACCAAGTTGCTAGAGAATGGATTCATCAAGCCTATCACTTATCCCTCATGGTTGGCCAATATAATGCCTGTTCCCAAGAAAGATGGAAAATTTTGAATGTGCGTTGATTACAGGGACCTCAATAAAGTCTACCCAAAGGATGATTTCCCTCTACCCTATATTGATTTGCTTGTGGACTGCATGACTAGTGCATTAGTGGTCTCCTTGACTGATCTCTATGCAAGCCACAACCAGATCCAAGTCTATACCCCTGATAAGGAAAAAATATCCTTTGTGATAGAGTAGGACACCTATTATTATCGAGTAATGCCTTTTGGTTTGAAGAACACTAGGGCAACTTATCAAAAAATGGCCATTACAATATTCCATGACATAATGCATAAAGATGTCGAGGTACATGTAGATGATATGGTTATAAAGTCTGGAACTCCTGAAGGCCATTTCAAAGATCTGGATCGATTCTTCACTAGGCTTAGGTAGTATAATCTTAAGTTAAACCCAGCTAAGTGCCTTTTCAATACCTCTTCAGGTGTATTTCTAGGGCATCTAGTTAACCAAAGAGGTATAGAGGTAGATATAGCTACATCAAAGGCAATTATAGAAATGCCTCCCTCTAAAATTGAAAAGGAGATTAGAGGTTTCCTAGATCACCTACAGTATATCAAACGTTTTGTTGCACAATTAGCAGATACCTGTGGGCTGATTTTCAAACTACTAAGGAAAGGAGCCTCTAACTAATGGAATGAAAAATGCCAAAAAGCCTTTGACAGAATCAAGGAGTACCTCCTGAACCCACTAATATTGCAACCTCTAAGGCTAGGTTAGCCATTGTTGCTGTACTTATAGTAACTTCAGAAGCTATAGGTGTAATGCTTGCTTAGAATGCTCTAAATTCACACAAAGAGAATGCCATTTACTATTTAAGTAAACGTATGCTGGCTCATAAGCTCAAGTATAACCAAATTGAGCAATTATGCTTAGCTTTAATCTGGGTATGCCATAAGCTCCAACACTACCTATACTCATATATAACCCATATGCTAGCTGACAGGAGCCCCTTAAAATTCCTTATGGAGAGGTCAGTTCTTAACAGTAAGACGGCACTGCGGATGGCAGTTCTTGCAACATTTGACCTAAAGTATATCCCAAGAAAAGCAATTAAAGAAAGCATAATTGCTGACCAACTAGCTATTGCCCCTGTAAGAGATGAAATATTTAAGCCTGAGTTCCTAAACGAGGATATCTTGATCATAGACCCTGAAGTATGAAAGTTATTTTTCGACGATGCCTCTAATAGTAAAGGCTATGGAGCTAGCATAGTCCTAGTTACCCTTAAGGGAGATCATTTGCCTATAGCAATCAAGCTAGCATTCTAGGTAACCAACAACGAAGCAGAATATGAGGCATGCATAGCTGGTTTAGAGGTGGCAATTAATATGAGAATAGACTACCTATAAGTCTATAGTGATTCTAATCTCATTGTCTCCCAAGCCTTTGGAAAGTGGAAAATTAGATAAGAGTGTTTGGTTCCTTGCCATGAGCGCTTAAATGACTTAGCTGAGAATTTTCATGAACTCTCCTTTCACTACTTGCCAAGGGTAAAGAATCAATTCGCTAATACTCTAGCCACTTTAGCCTTAATGATCGACATGAGCGATAATGAGATATACAAGCCTATTGTCATTGAAGTAAAATGGCAGCCTGGATATTATACCATGTGCATGAAGCTTCAGCTAGCTAATGGCAAGCCCTGGTATTGGGACATCCTCAATTACATTCAAAATGGTAAGTATGCAAAAGGAGCCTCGAAAGCTTATTAGAGAACCTTAAGGTAGCTGTTTGTTGGCTTTATACCTAATAGTGATGTGTTATATAAGAGAGCATGGGACAACATCTACCTGCGATGTGTGATCGAAGAAGAAGCTCAATAAATTATGGAGTGGGTCCATGGCAGAGAGGAAGGCCCACACATGAGTAGTGTAACTTTAGCACGAAAAATAGCAAATCTATGCTACTTTTGGCTAACCATGAATGAGAACTGTGCAAAGTATGTACAAAAATGTCATAAATGTCAAATCTTTGCCAAGCTCTAACATCAGCCCCCTGTCCCTCTAAATCCGATAGCAATACCATGGCCTTTGGCTACTTGGGACATAGATGTTATTGGAAAGATATCTCCAAAGTCCTCTAGTGGACATGAGTACATTCTGAAGACTGTGGACTACTTCACAAAGTGGATTGAGGCAGCGCCGTATCGGTCTTAAATGCAAAGAAGGTGGCACACTTCATCCAAACCAATATCCTTTATCGGTTTGGAACCCCTTTTAAAATAATCACAGATAATGGCTCTCACTTTTAAAATGAGGTAGTCCACCTACTCCAGATGAAAAAAATTCAACATCATTGCTCCTCTCCCTATCTACTACAGACCAACGATGAAGTTGAGGCCGCCAATAAGACCATTAAGACCATCCTACAAAAAGTTATTAAGAAGCGTAGAGACTGGCATGAATAGCTGCCTGCTGCTTTGTAGGGATACAGAACAACCATTCAAACCCTAACAGGGGCAACCCTATATGCTTTGGTCTATGGAATGAAGGTTATTCTTCCCATCGAGATGCAAATTCAATCTACTAGGGTAATGAGGGTAAGCCAATTAAGTGAAGCAAATTGGATCAAAGGATATCATAAGCAATTGAATGCTATCAATGAAAAAAGAGTAGATGCCTTGTATAAAATCCAGGGCTATCAACAGATGCTAGCCCGACACTTCAACAAGAAGGTAAAGAATAGGGGCCTGAAAAAAGGAAATTTGGTTCTGAAAGAGATTAGGGCCCCAATCCATGGCCTAAGGGGAAAGTTTAGGCCAAACTAGGCTAGGCCATATATGCTCAAAAAGATCTTGTCTGGCAGAGGTGCCATTCTGGCAAATGTGGATGAAAATGAGTTCTCTAATCCCTGCAATTTGGATCAACTGAAAAGATACTTTGTCTGAAGATTACATCTACATTCTTTCTATTTTTTCTATTTAAAGCAATGTAATCAGAACTACATGGACTTGATTCTCCCTGAAAAATAACAAAAATGATAATGATAATTATAAGGGATATATAGGTAGCCCGACTCGGGTGCGATCCAAAGCATAATGTAAAAATATTTTGTTTGCATCACAATTTCATCTCCTTTATGTGTAATGCATCATTTGGTTCTTTTGTCTAAACAAAAAAATAATATAATAAAAAATAAATAAAAAATGCTTGCTAAGTTAAAAACTCGAAAGGGCAGCTTAGGCAAAAAATAGAGCAAAAGTAAAGGTATCTCGTACAATCCATCATCACAAAAAAAAAAAAGAAGGACAACTTCTATTTGTACCTACAGCATATCCAGTGGTCATATTAGCTTATGGGCATATGCAAAATAAGAGCTTGTAGCTAGTGTTATAACAGTCACCTAGTCAACCCTCTTCTTCCTCCTCCTAGGATGGACGTCTCCTTTGGAATCAGATCTCGCCACTATCTCCTCAATTGTCACACCTTTAACTCTAATCTCCGCGTGTCTCCTCCATAATGTCAACAGCCAGAGCGCTCTTAGTACCAGAACTGCTCTTTGTAATCACTCCGATCAGTCTTCCTTATATCTCTATAACTTTAAAACTACTCCCCAAAGCCATGTCTAAAACTCTCCTCTAAGGGCCAGTAGTTCCCAAACTACTAGCTTTAGCACTCTTCTGTGTCAAAGTCAAAGTCCTTTTCTATACTCTGGCTACAACAATCCTCCTCTGTGCACTCACTGCTATGACCCTCCTCTGTGCAATCATAGTAGTGTTCCCCTCATGTCTAACTGCAGTCATAGTCCTCTAAGTCACCTCTAATGAAGTCTAAGTCACCATGGTAGCATGTAGTGGTAGTCATCCCAAAAAGCCGTTAGTCTCTCTCTCAGGTAGAGTCACCTCCTTTGTCCTGGCAACAGTCTTCTAATCACCACTGTCTATAGCAGCTGCCCCTTTCATCTCGCCACTCTATCTCCCTAAGTAACGCAACCTGGTGCTCTCTCTCGATTAGCCAGACAGTCTCAATCAACCAACTGTGGTACTCTCTATGGTACCAAACCTAACCTCTGACCTTACTGCATGAAAATTTCTCATCCACCCCCCTTTAATGGCTCTAGCTAGGGGAGCTGTAATCTATTAGACTCTAAAATAGGCATAACTGGGGGGCACATCCTGATTCTAACCCATCTATCTCAAGACTCTTATACCCTTGTAGAATAATGTCCATGCCAAACCAAGTAGACAGACCACTTGGTAACCATGGCTCATCATCATAAAGGACCTAATCCCTTACCACTAGCAATGCCAAAGCATGTCCTCAGGGGCAAGCTCTAAAAGCCATCTAATCCACTTTTGAACTGATCCTCGTCTCACCACAATGGGCCACATCTGATACTAAATGGCTATGTACGGACTTCTGGCTGGAGTAGCAACCACCCACAAGTGGTCCATCAGCTATACTTGCAAAATAAACCAAAAATAAAATTCAAGCAATCCATAAAATATCCATCCTAGAAAGGATAAAAACTGACAAATTTCTTTTTTCCTCACCTGAAGGGCTACTGGAGATACAATCCATCTCTCCAAGCCTCGAACAAAGCAGTCGAGACTCAACAGTGTCTCCACCAATATGGCCCCAATAACAGAATGACCTTGCTCCATCTGCAGTATCAAGCCTACCACTCTCGCATCTCCCTACCCAATGGACTAGGAAAATAGATATCTAGCTGTCAAACAGAAAACTAAGGCCCACATCCTAAGCCTCTGTCTCCCCGCATCACCTGATCATCAAGATCATGAAACTCCTCAATAACGGCATTTAAATTCACTTGCCCCTCCACTACCATTTGACTAACTGTGTCCTCCGGCAAAGATAAAAATTCCTAAAAGACTCTATAGTGCACAACTTTTAATTCTGAACTACTAGACCTACCTCTAGATCACTGTCAAGTATGGCGCAAAATTTCACAAAAAAAGGACACAGCTCCTCCATACCCATACCAAATAAAAAAAATCGAGCCGCTGGATCCCAAAACCTAACACACGTTCTCAAGAAGTCTTAATTCACCTGAACCCCTCTTAAAGCCACCATGGCCGCAATCGCATACCTACCCAAATTTATCCTATCTACCCTGCTAAGATTTCTCATCCACATATGCATAAAATGGTTGAAATACGGCTCCATGAGAAAATAAGAGTGAAAAAAAAAAAAGAATGAGAATGAGAAGAAAGAAAAGAAATGAAAACAAAATTAAAAAAAAATATATGATGAAAGGAAATGAAAAAAGGAAAGAAGAAATGAGAATGGCCACTATTATGTATATATACGGAGTAAAAAGCAAGTTTTTTTGCAAGGAAAGTGACATGGGTAGCGCGGATCTGCTTAGACCAAATACCGCTAGCCGCATTCACGTGAGCGGCCACCACATGACACAAGCGCAAATCCACTCAGAGGCTACACAGATTCGCGCCTACTTAGGTTTTCGTGCCCATTATACCGCCCTTTCCCTGACCTTCTCTTCTCTGCTGCATGTCTCCGCATCTCAATTCTGGAATAAAAACTGAAAATAAGCTATTTTCTCCCTCTTTGGGATGGAAAATTTAGAATAAAGTTTTTTCAAGATATCTTAGAACTGTAAAGGAGCCGTAATTCAGCAATAAAAACATATCATCATACATTCATATAGTTATAAGGCATGCACTCACAAGATAAGATAATAAAAGAGCCATATATAGGATAATATGCATACATAGGCATACATTTATTGTACATGCATGCATCATAGCACATAGTCATCATACAATAGTTCCATCTCTCAAAACAGTGAAAGGCACAGTCATCCAAAGAAATCGACAGCAACGTCAGAAAAATAGCAATCATCGGTCTCCCCTTCGTCACCTCTAAGAAGCTACCTCTTCACCCTAGTCCTGTGGCTTTGACAAATGAGCAACACAGATAAGCATTCCAAAAAGTGCATTCTCCATCCTACGAGCAACCATATAAGTGCGCTGAGTGTACCCCTTTGGTAGCTGCATATAAAGAGACAATTTTAAAAGCTTCGGATCCTTTCTGAGGCATAAGGAAACATAAATGACACTTTGCCCATGGATCCTTTCTAAAGGCCAAAGAGTAAGAAGGACATACTTCAACATCATCAGGGATAGGCTGAATGCCCAGATGAATAGTCTCGGGGAGGTGCCAGAGCCTCATAATACCCTCGGAGTCATAATAGAAAATATCCTCTCGCACGCAATACTCTACATCCAAAAGTGAGACCCCAGGAGGATGGCTTGGGCTGCTGTGAGCATGAACAGGGGTGAGACCACTAGAAGGACCAACAGAGGGAGCTTCAGAAACCATCGGCTAAGAAACCCCGCTTGGGGTAGTAAGTATAATAAGAGGACACTCTTGTGGCATAATCTCCCACATTAAAAAGTGAGCGCAGAAGTCTTGGTAGTCCCAATCAGGATGCTAGAAGAGGCACCCCTTATCCCCAATAAAAGCCTCTAGGCTAACCAGGATGCCCATCTCGTATCTCATAACTATAGGTGGACAACTCGGCACTTGCCATGGCCTGAACAACTGAAAGTCTACTCTTTCACCCAAGTAGTACAAGTAAGAGTAAAGAGATCATAATAGGACTCTCCTACATGAAAGGGTCTCTGTAAAGCTTGTGAAAGGGGCAAGCAACATCCGTTCACCAAAGGGTCTTAAGATCTACCAATGACAACCAACAGATATAAGGATTGGTAAGCAAGCCAAAGCAAGATAAAAAGAAAGAGAAAAAAGATAAGATACATGTCACTCCATCAGCTAGTCAAAGAAAACCCGAAGCGTCATGACACTGTGATGGCGAGTAGCAACCCAATTGACCTTTGTCCATCTTCTCCCCATGAGAAAATCAAGTAGTCGCAGTGAGGATAGCTTAGGAGCAGTGAATGGAATATACTCAAAAGCCCATATCTGTGGCATAGGATTATTAGAACTTCCAAAGTGTGATTTGATCATGAAAAAGAAACATGCCAAAAACATATGGTATGTACCTCCCAGAATATGATAGTCCTACCAACGAATATAATGTTCTCATGAGAAAGGTCAATCATCTCATAATATATAGCACTCAGAATAGTGCCACCCTAGTCAAACTTGCCCCACGGGTCCATACGAGCCAAGCTCAGAAGGATGTTCAGATCCACCTCATCTCTCATGTTATGTGCAAAAGTGCACCCAGCTATCACCAATAGACACAGCCAAGCAAGGGCCTCATCAGAAATTAAATCTCTTGTGGCTCCCATCGACTTCAAATTCTTATTCAAAATAGAATGCTTGACTCCAGTACTAGCTCTAGGAGGATTAAAGCCAAGTAAGGCCTCGGTCTCAGCCAAAGAATAAGCCTGCCTCTAGTCTCTACATATGTCTAGAGGCTGATTCCCAAATCAGATTCCCTAGATCATATACAAGTCAAGCAGAGTGCAAGTCAGCTCCCCACGTGCGAAATGGAAGGTATTGGTGGTATCCCACTATCTCTTAGCTAAAGCTTTGATCAGATTTATATTGACGTGATTAGACATCCTCACCCCTAGGAAGTTGACAAAACCAGTAGGTTCCACAAAATTTCTAGCAATACTTCCCTCAGGGATGAACCTAATCACTGTCTCCATATTACTCCTTCCACCCTTATTCTTAATAGTCGAAGTCTACAATAAACTAGTACACATATATGCATATAAAAAAAATGATCTAAAGAATAAACAGAACTGAAAATGATCATTGTGAGATACTAACTGCTAGATGACCATCATGAGAGGCATGTCTCTTAGGATCCTTCAAGAGTAGTGCAGGGTTGTCATTATCTTTTGGCACCTCACACGTGCCTTAGCGTGACCCACTCAAGGGAGAGTTGGTAACACGGTGAGAGGAGAAAGATCCGTGAAAAGATCCTGAAGCCATTATCACTGGAATGTTGAATTTGACAAGCAGAATAAGGAGCAAACATGTAAGTATAATAATAATGATAAAAAAATGTTATTATTACTATTACTTATTATAAAAAAAATAATAATGTGTTGATATTAAAAAGAAAAAGAAAAAGAAAAAAATTTATTATTGAAAAAAAAGAAAAAAAAAAGAGGAAAAAAAAAAGAAAAAGAAAAAAAATTATTATTTAAAAAAAAAAAAGGAGATAGCTCATGTTGGGAGTGAGCAAAAGGAGAGGAGTGAGTGAGTGAGGTGTGTAAATGTGGTATTTATATAGTTTTGGAGCAAGTAAAGACAAAACAGCGCATAGTAAAAAGTACCCTATAATTATTTAACTACGTAAAAATCATTTTTTTACCAGTTTCAATTCAGAATCAAAATCTGAAAGTTCTAGCATATTTCTAAGATTTTTATCTACTTGTGGACATCTCATTTGTTTATTTCCTAGCCAAAATGCGGTTTTTGCATATGCAAAATGGAAAAAATTATGAACTTCAAAATTCACTAGTCTTCCAAAGATAGTCAAATCAAGTTGCAAAATTCATCAAAATTATCTCTTTACAGTCAAAATCATTTTCTAAACTCAAATCTACAAAATTTTCGAGTTCACTCTCATCAAAATTGTCTGGCCGATACATAACTTTGATGAGAGGACAGCTGTGAACCCTTATTTCAACACTTCTAGAATTAATTATGAAATCTTCAAAATTGATCGAAGTATTATTGGCACAATCTAATGTCATTCCTACCCTGACTGGATCTACTGTACCAAATAGCCTTTTTTTGAAACTGACCAAATTTTCTCCCTAAACTGTTAAAATGTTCTAAAATTAATTTCGAGCCTAATGACATTGATCGATGATTTTTCTAAGTTTTATAACTCTCGAAAACTGACTCGAAAACCCCAAAAAATGACCAAAAAGATGCATGGACAAGCGTGCTGGCTGCATTAGCTTCTGACATGGCTTTGCGTCAGAAGCTCAGTGCTATGTCTCAGGCGGTGCGAAGCTACGCCTTCTCTGATGTGGCCTGCCGCATCGCCTAAAAGTAGCAACTGCATTAAGGAGACGCAGCTCCACAACACCCAGTCAAAATTCCTTGGGCTGAAATGCCTAAAACACCCTGAATATATCTTTTTTTTTAAATATTTTTTAGCCTATCCTTTTTGTCATTTCACATTTTTACTTCCCAAATCACCTTTAACTCATTTTTCCTATAAATAGCCCTTTCATTTCCTTATTTCAGACACTCTAAAGTTGATATCGATTGCTATCTATCAATTTTTATTCTTCTTCTCCCTCCAATCACTCCCTAATTAATTAATTAATTTTTTCACCCAAACCAAGTTAATTAATCATTTTCATTAACTAAAATCATTTTTTATCACTTACAAATTAATTAATTAATTAATCTTTTTAATTAATTAATTACCCTTTTTTACTATTAAATCAAAAATCTCATTTTTACTCATCCACTATTTTTAATTAATTAATTAATCATTTTAATTAATTAATTCACTCACCAAATTTTTTATCCAATTGCCTAGTCCGATAAAACGAAATTTCAATCTGGCAAAACACTTTTTTCATCTCATCCATCAAAATACAAGGTATTTTTATAAACTGTATTACCAAACCAAAAATCATTTTTATCAATCTGTAAACCCCCTGCACTTAATCGTGGAATGAACTACGTAGGATTTGATCCCTATTTAACGGGGTACATAGGCATGTTTGGAATTCAAATCCAAACTTCAAATCCAATTTTTCAATTTAAGCTTATTTTTCACTTTTCTCAAATGTAATTATTTTTATAACATTTGTAAGGGAATCTATGGTCTTCTTAGAATCCCATAAGGGCTAGAGAAGACATTCCAATTTGTTATTAATGTAATTATTTGGAATTAAGAAGTGATTATGTGGTTTCCCTAAATCTCTTAAGAACTAGAGAGAATACTCTCCTTAATTTATGAATATTTATTTCAATTATATCATCAATATACATGCACCATGCATTCATATTATGTCATATTCATGCATTTTATTATAATCAATAAATGTCATTCATGAAATCATTTTTTAAGTCAAATTAAACTTAAGAGTCAAACCGTGATTATTTAACTAAAAACCTAGTCTTTGAACTCAACCTGGGTCGAGGCTAATGCTTTTATCCATTGGCAAATTAAAATTAATGAATTGGAGTCACAATTGGGTTTTTTTCTTAATTTTTCCATTTAAAAATAAATTAGGGTGGCGACTCCCAAAATTATTTTCAAAATCAATCAAATCCGAACCCGATGGTTCCATCGTGAGTCTAAACTCAAATGAGTATCCCAATTTCCTCTAGCAAATCAGGCCAGTGCTCAAGTAAGGCCTCACACTCACCATAGGCCAAGGCTCTCCCTTTACCAAAATCTATTCAAAATCTATCAAGCCGACTCACCACAGGCTGAGGCTATCCTCCTATTAAAATCTTTTCAGAATCTCTAGAGCCGACTCGCTATAGGTCGAGGATCTCCTACCAAAATCTTTTTAGAATCTCTTAAGTTGACTTGCCATGAGCCAAGGCTCTCCCTTTATTAAAATCTTATCAGAATCTCTTAAGCCGACTGACCATAGGTCGAGGCTTTCCTTTCACTAAATTATCTTGTTCAAAAATTCTCTTCAACCCATAAATGTCTAAAAATAGTTGCCTAGACATCCATGTGGTTCTTTTTTTCCATCTCTTTTATCCAAATACATCAATTTCACCCATAATTGTCTAGAAACTATCACCTAGACATCTATGTGATTTCTTTCTCCATTTCTTTAATCCAAATCCATCAACTCCACCCATAAATGTCTAGAAATGATCACCTAGACATCAATGTGGTTCCTTTTTCCATCTCTTTTATCTAAATCTCTCAATTTCACCTATAAATATCTAGAAACGATCACCTATATATCTATATGGTTCCACTTTCCACATCTTTTATCCAAATCCATCAATTTATCCAAAAATATCTAGTCATCAGCTTAGATATCCCTTTGGTCCATTTTCTCACTTCCATTCATCAGCTATATTTTCCCCTCATAAAAGTTTAGGAACGATTGCTAAAACATCACTGTAGTTCTTTTTACCATCTTCCTTTTTCAACCATGTTTCCTACTCAAACATGTCCAAACACCGACCTAGATATCACTTTGATTCTTTATACCATCCTAACTCTTAGGTTTACTATCATCAGAATTGCCTGACAAATAAGACAATTCTGATGAGGGGGCAACTGTGAACCCTTAATTTAAAACCCTCATCATCTAGTCGCATCATATCACCAGCTAAGTTTGACGAGTTATGAGGAGCCGTTACAGCGGTCTCGCTAGCCAGTTAGCGTGCTGGGGTAAATTTTTTTAGTCTTCAATTACATTACTACTAGACATTTAAATTTTCTAAACTCCAAACTAACCAATCTCTAAAAAAAAAAAAAAAGGACAAGTTGCGCAAGCCTAATGTGGATCTGTACTAGGTATGCACGGATCCACATCTCCTTCTGAGTGAAGCCATGTTTTTATATCGATTTATGCACCAAAAAAGACCAAATTACTCCTTTCAACTCAATTTTTAACTCATGTTCAATTCTATCCTTTTGGTCTTTTCATTTTTTCAATTCCTAAACTACCCTCACCCACTTTTCCTATAAATACCCCTCTCCACTTCTCATTTCTCTACACCCTTTGAGCTAGAGTTGATCGCTATCTTCTAATTCCTCTCTCCTTCTCCCTTTAACCACTCTTTAATTAATTAATTAATCTTTTTAATTAATTAATTATCTCACCCCTAACCAAGTTAATTAATCTTTTTAATTAACTAAAACTTTTTTTTTAATATTAATCACTAATTTAATTAATTAATTAGTCTTTTTAATTAATTAATTAATTAATTTTTCTTTTTTTTTTAAATCAAGTTAATCTATTTTTTAAAATCCATCCTTCATCCAAACTAATTAATTAATCCATTCATCCATTTCATCACATTAATTAGTTAATTAATTATTTTAATTAATTAATTAATCTCTCAATCAATCCAATCACCTAGTTCTAATAAAATGGAACTTTGATATGATAAAGCTCTCCGCCTTCCAAAAGCAAAGATATCAACCTTTTCCTCTCACCCACAAACCCAAATTAAATTAACTCCTAAACCCCTCCACTTAATTTGTGGAATGAACTACGTGAGTTTTGATCACTATTTAATAGGGTACATAGGCACGTTTGAAATATAAATTCAAATCCCAATCAATCTCCTTTCCCCTTTTTAATTAATGTAATTTGTGAATGTTTCATTTTAATTTTCTCATTTCACTCATACCATGCTCATACATTAATCATGATATTATAATTGTCATATAATATTTGTCATGCATGAAATTAATTTTCAAAGTCAAATTAAACTTAAGAGCTAAATTTAGTTTATTTAACCAAAAACGTAGTCTCTAAGCTCAACTTAGTTTGAAAACTAGTGATTGTTATCCTTGGGTAAATTAATTGCAAAATTAATAAATTGGCGTCAATTTGGTTTTTTTCCTTAATATTTTTCCTACAAAATAAAATTAAGGTGGCAACTCCTAAAATCATTTTCAAAATACCAATCCGAACTCGAGGGTTCCATCGTGAGTCTAAACCTGAATGAGCATCTCGATTCTCTCTAACGAATTAGGCCGATGCTCGGGCGAGGCCTCAAACATGCATGAACATTTAGTTAGCTAATCAAAAACCTTGGTTTTAGGACATTTTCAACTATCTTCAGAATCAAGAATATCCAGAAGGGGCAACCAAGTTTGAAAGGAGAACTCTAAGACAGCTAGCCAACAATTTTATCCTAAATAGCGATGTGCTATACAAAAGGGCATGGGACAATATACACCTAAGGTGTGTGACTAAAGATGAAGCTTAATATATCATGGAATAGGTACATAGCGGTGAAGAAGGACCCCACATAAATGGGATTGCTTTAGCTAGAAAAATAATGAATTTGGGATATTTCTAGTTGACTATGAATGAAAATTATGCTAAATTTATGCAGAAGTGCCATAAATGCCATATCTATGCCAAACTTCAAAAGTAGCCTCCTATGCCTCTGAATATGATCACTAATTAGTGGCCTTTTGTGACTTAGGGTATTGATGTCATTGAAAAGATAAGCCTTAAATCCTCTGGTGGTCACGAATACATCCTAGTTGCAATAGATTTTTTTTTTGTTTTTCAAATTGGATTGAAGCTACTCCTTATTAAGTGCTAAATTCTAAGAAAGTGACTCACTTTATCTGTACCAAAATCTTTTGTCGATTTGGAGTTCTTTTCTAAATCATTACAGATAATAGGTCCCATTTTCAAAAGGACATGGTCTAATTATTGAAGAAGGAGAAAATTCAGCATCACAGATCCTCTCCTTACCGTCCTCAAACCAATGGTGCATTAGAAGTAGTTAATAAAACAATCTAAACCCTTTTGCAAAAGATGACTAATAATCACAAAAATTGGCATCAACAGCTACCATTTGCCTTATGGAGATACTAAGCTTCCATTCATACCCCATTAGGTGCATCTCCATATTCACTGATATATGGTATGGAAATTGTTTTGCCAATCAAGGTTGAAATCATATCAGCCAGAATCATACAGGAAAGTCAGTTAGAAGAAGC
The DNA here is from genome assembly GCA_947687605.1 of Reutealis trisperma. Taxonomy (NCBI): domain Eukaryota; kingdom Viridiplantae; phylum Streptophyta; class Magnoliopsida; order Malpighiales; family Euphorbiaceae; genus Reutealis; species Reutealis trisperma. The sequence continues at coordinate 27,701 of CANTUT010001307.1, read as the reverse complement.
AAAATGGATAAAAGGGTACTATGATCAGCTCAACACCATTGACAAAAAGAGAAGGATGCTTCGTATCGAATTCAAGGCTATCAACAAAAGATATCAAGGCATTTTAAGAAAAAAGTCAGATAAAGAGGCTTAGAAGAGGGGAATTTGGTCTTAAAAGATACTAAAGTCCCAGTCCATGATCCCAGAGGAAAATTCAGACCAAATTAGGCCAAGCCTTACATACCTAAAATGATCTTGTTAGGTAGGGGAGGATTTAGATGGAATAAAGTTTGCCATTCCATACAACTTGGATCAACTAAAGCGTTATTTTGTTTGAATGTAAATTGTGTATGTAATTTTCCTACATCACGTAAATTAGAACTACATGGACTTAATTCTCCAGAAAAAAATGTTAATCAAACATAATTAAATATGTGTAAGGAGATATGTAGGTAGCCCATTATAGGTACAGTCCAAATTTTAATAAAATTACCATTTAGTGTCAAATCTTTGTTGTCTAGTTCTTTACTTGCGTTAAAAAAAAAAGAAAATAATGAAATAATAAAAGCTTACTAAATTGAAAACCTAAAATGGCAGCTTAGGCAAAAGTTAAAGCAAATAAATGATGTATTATTCAAATTTCATTTAAAGAATGAAATCCATCCAAACACAAGATCTAATATAGAGAATAATAAAATAAAAAGACAATTGTCCATGGCTATGTCTAAAGCCCTAAAGATCTAAAGTACTAAAAAAAGGTCTAAACCACCTTCCTATTCCCATTTGATCATATACCACAGGAGCCTCCTTTGTGGCATCTTCACCTTCTATCTCACGCAATAATGCTGCCCTTCTTATCTTCTCTACTGGCCAAAATGTAGTAGCCCACTATAGATCATAAGCCTCCAACCTATCAAAGCGATGAGATGGAAGAATAGTGTGAAAACTGGAGCCCAACCATTCATAACAACCTTAGCCATAGTAGGAGTAATCAAAGTAGACTCAAAAAGGGCACCATCTAGGGCACTCCCTGCACATGGCTAATCTGTCTCATCACTCTGGTCCCCTGAAAAAGGGTCACCATGTGCAACCCAAGTAGATACACTATCCTATAGCCAAAGGTCATAGTTATGGATCTCCTAATCTTGTACCAAGGGCAAAGCCACGGCAGTTCTTCTGGACCCAACCCAAATAACCACGAGGTCCACTTCCTTTCAGAATTGAACTTTATCACTATCTTACGGGACTTGTACCAAATGATTGAATAATCCTTTCAAGTAGGAGGAGAAACCACCCTTAAGTGATCTCTTAGTCATATTTGTTTTGCAATATGACTATGTGAGCAAAAAGAAAAAAAGAAAAAGAAGAGAAAGGATAGGAGTAGAAGGGAAAAAAGGTTAGAAAGCATGCCTGTAAAATGATTGGGTTCACAGACCAAGGCCCATCACATCTATATGCTCAATCCAAGCTAAGAATAGTCTCAGCTAAAACAATGGGTGCAATCATGCATCCCTCCTCCATTTGGGTCACTAATTTTGTCACCCTAATATCCCCAACCTACAGGACTAATGAAAAGAAACCTGAAGTCAAGTAGATAAAGCCTACATCTGGCATTTTTTACCAATCATTCTCCTCAAAACCTTAAGGATCATGGATTGTGATGATTATAGCTATTAGATCAACCCAATCTCCCACAGCTATAGGGCTAGAAATTGCCACATCTAATCCTAAAAGTCTTTAAAAAGAATTAAAGTAACCTACCCTTTCAACTGAAGTAGCCAAATCAGCCTTAAGATTAGATCCTAGAAGCATACTAAAATCCTTAAAAGTAGGACACATCTTATCCAGACTAACTAGAATACATGAACTTCAAGATCTCAAAACTTCAAACAAGCTTTTAAAAAGTCCTAATCATTTTTCACACCCATTAGGGTTGGCACGGCACTAATCGCAAACTTCCCTAGATTAATGAGCTCCACTTATTCAAGATTCTTGGTCCATAAATGCATAGAGTGGATACAGTAGGGCTCTATGAGGGAAGAAAAAATAAATGGAAAAAGGAAAAAGATAAAAAAAGGGAAAGAAATAAAAATAAAAAAAAAAAAGGAAGAAAGTCAAGAAGAGTGAAAAGAAATAGTACCTATAAGGCAAAAAAGGCTAAAGTGAGATTTAAAGTGCAAAAAGGCCTACATATAGAGGAAAAGGATGAAATTTGTTAGAGCCACTGCACAACACTAGTACGATCACTGCAGGAGGGCCTATAGTGGCCTTACGATTATCGTAGGCTCTTTTGCAGACACCTGCTTTTTCCACTAAAAAAAGAGAGAAAAAGAAAGCTAGAAATGGACAGATTAGAACCCTAGCATGCATTACATAACACTCGCATACATATTCCTTACATAAGCAATAAAATAAGTCACAAACATATATAACAAAAATAGGCTAATACATCATGTTTCTACAAACTATGCATACATCCATAAAGTTCAACATAGCATCTATATAGCTAACATGATAGGAAAGGAAAAGTAGTGTCTATCGTCCTAATACCTCCTCTTTAAAGTTGGAGCCCCATCATCCTCATCCTCCTGAAAATCATTCAAAGTCAAAGATGCAGAAAGAGCTGCTTATAATCAACCAACCATCTTATAATTATAGTGAGCCCGATCCACTAAAACTTGCAACAAGAAGAAAAGGTGAAAGAACTTATTATGTGATTTTTTCAAAATAACAAAGTTCAGAACTACATACCTCCCTAATATCATCCAAAAAAAGGGGATAGCTAGCTAGCAAATCACATGGAATCTCATAGCACTCCAGCCATAAGCATGAAAGAAGTAATCCAACTAGTCATTAGCCTAAAGATGTTGAGGGAATGTCCCACTAAACTCATCTTTATATGATGAAGGCCTACAGAAGTACTCACCCAGGATCCCTACTAATCTTTTTCCTAATTGAAGGAACATGCATAGAACTAGCTGTTGATTGCTTATGGGTAGGTCAAGTAGGCCTATCTAGAAATGGCACACATTGCATTATGTGGATATGGCAAAACTCATCATAATTAGCCTCAAAAACTAGAAAGCACTATGCCAGAATACTCAGTACCAATGAATCCTAGTCCTGAATGCATAAGCCATAATACATCTCTAAGGGGGTCAATAAGAATAACTCTCTCTCCAGTAACCTGTCTTTGGACCCTCTCGCTTAGGTAAAACATTCAATCGGTTTGAAAAAATAGTAGGAGCCAGAAAGTAGACAGAGTTATACTGGACTCCATCCGCTATCCTAAAAATATGAGCTTGGAAGCAAAAGGAGTACATTGAATCTAAGAGGGAAAGGTGATTTTAAAAAAGGAAAAGATAACAAGTCCAAGTACAAGTACGGAGAAAGTTAATATTTATGAGAAATAGGCCATCATCCCAAAAAAGTGCTGCCTCTCATAACAAGCCCAATTCTCTGTCCATTATAAATAGCAGCATTGAAGGTGCTCTATGGTAGCCTTCCTCAAGGGAGGGGCCAAGAGTATTCATAAGCCCAGTACTGTAAAATATAAAGTAGTCAAAATAGATAAGCTGGGGGCAAACATATAAGAAAAAGAAGTGAAGCAGTAAGAATGTACCTTCCAGATTATATGGGTCCCACCTAATCCATAGAAAACTCCTAAAGAGAAATCAAACATCTGCCTATATATGACACAAAAGGCAGCTCCACCCCACTCATACTCTCTAATGATAGTCAGATCCTCTAAGGAACAAAGGATATTCATATCAATAGTGTCTCTCCTCATGTGATAGAAAGAGCATCCCAGAATCATCAGCATCATAAGATGAGTAGCCTACTTGTCAGTGGAAAGGTACCCAGCATAAACAATGAAGTCAATGTCATTTTCAAGCTAGACCCGAGAAAGATGAACATCCCTACGCAGTGGATCAACAACTAATAGCTCAATCAGTCTCCCAGACCCAACTGAATGCCAGTCCAGATAGAACTCAAGAGGCTAAGGAGGGAAATGTAGCACCTACCACATAGTTAAATTTAAAAGAGTCATAGTCATCTCCCCGTATGGAAAATGAAAACCTCTTTACCAAAGCTCTCAACAATGAAAGGTTGCCATTATGGAAATAGTACAAATACAGAAGGTTGAGTAAACCAAATGGCTCAACTAGATCACAGATCGACTCATGGCCCTGCAAGTAAGTAAATACAGCCCTTAAGTTTGTCTTACCCTCTCTGGATCCCATACTCACGGTCTTTATTTCAAAAAAAAATGAAAGAGAAAAATAAATAATAAATAAAATATGTAATGAGCAATAAAAAATGATAATAATAAATGAAAATAAATAGTTATAAAAAGAGATTAAATTATTTGATTTATTTTAACCTGATTGCAAACTATATGTGTGTTTCTTACAAATTAACTATGAAATAGGAAAAGTTAGAATAAATACCTCTATGGAGCGAGTCCGAGACATATGGTACCCTAGTTCCTGGAGTAGATCTGCTAGACTAATGTTCTCTCATGAGGCCTGGTAGTCCAAATATGGCGACTATTAGGAGAAGAAGAAGCTATATGGAAGTGAAGGAATTCTATAAAGAAATTAAAGAAAATAAACTTTAGAGAGAGAATGAAAATCTAACAAATGAGGAAAAGTGAGAAAAGGGGAAGTGGTTAGTCCTTTATATAGTGGTCCACATGCATAGTAGCTTTTCACTATCAGATCACACGAGACACAATTCCATATTCGTTTTAAGCCAGAATTCATTATTGCAAGTTTCTGCTTACTCATAATGATTTTATCTTTCCATCTGACCAATCCTCTCTTAGATCAAACTTTGGATGCTCCTAGTAAGACAAAAAGGCTAAAAGATCAAAAATACTTGAAAATTGGAAAGCACTCCAGAAAAGCCCAGAAACAGACATATCATCTCAGCATAAATCATAAAGCTGACCAGGACCTTCAGTTTCTCGAAACCCGTTAGAATTTCTCTAGTTCACACTTATCAAACCTAGCCTCTTATCCCCGAATTTGATAAAGGGGCAGCTGTGCACTCTCAAATTTGCACCTCCAGACATTCGACATTCAATTACAAACCCAAAGAATCAAACTAGGCCCAAATCAAATGAGGAATAGGTGAAAATAGGCCAAAACATTCAGAACCAGACCCACAAAAGGAAAGATCCGTGCAATGACTGCATACTTAGAAGTGGTGACCGTAAGGACTTGTGCGATGATTACAAGAACACATATAGTCATTGCAAAGGCACATGCAGAAGCAAATTTGCAACTGCACATTGCACATCTGGAACCACAAGGCACACGTGCATTCATCCTCCATACTATTCCAAAATCCACCATTAAAAGCATATGAAACTTTTTCCCAGCTTCCTCCTATATATAGGGGTCTTTTTATTTAGTTTTGGTTACCTTGTGACTCTTAATTTGCTTGATGAACTTCTTGATCTCAAAGCATACAGTTTTCTTTTAAGCTTGGTCTGAAAGGAATGAGCATTTTAGTTTTAAAGTTTTCTTTTATTTGTTGTTGTTCTTGCTTTGCATCTACTTCTTACTTTGCAAAGCAATTGTATTAGGTCATTGTTTCGAGGTAGTTTTCCTCAAGTTCGCCTAAGGAAGTTTCCCAACAATGCCGTCCAAGTTGCCCTAAACTGTCCGAGGGTTGTCATTTTGCCAAGTCGAGAAGGTGGAATTGTGATCTAGTCACCCGCTTCATCCACCTTACATCCCTAAGCCACACTCACAAAAGGTTCCCTCTTTGGGAATTCCCGCTTTAGGATCTCTTCTCCCTTTAAGGCTCCTTGCTTTTTCTATTTAATCACTTTAATTTGACTCATGTTAATTAAGTTTTGACCTAATTAATAACTTGGTAAAATTAAATTGGTTAAATAGATTAATTTAAACCTCCTTTTAATTAATGAACTGAAATATGACAAAAAGCCAAGACTAAAACTAACCCTTTTTGCAAGAAAGGCAAACTATGCGAATTTTGGTTCCCAGTCAAAGGAATACATAGGCATGCTTATCCCAAGTATCAAATCCAATTAAAATAAACAATAATATTTCCCCTTCTTTCACCTTCTTCATACAGACTAGGATTTGTTTTGTGTTTTTTTCTTTGTTATATTGCTTTAGGATTTAGTTTGGGGAATGTATGATTTTCTTAGAGCCCATAAGGGCTAAGGAAAGTATTCCCTATTTTGGATTTTTCACGTAAATTTAATTTATGCTTTTCCTTTTTCTTTCTTCTTTACTATTATATGGATGAATGAATAAGGGAATGTTTAATCATATATTTAATTGTTCATGCATTTATAATTTGTTCATGAAATTAAATTTTAAGTCATTTTGTATTAAACTTGTCAAACTAATCTTTTCTAAATAAACCAAAACTAATCTTTTCTAAATAAACCAAAAACTTGATCCCTGAATCCTCTTTGGAAATCGAGGACTAATGTACTTTTCTATTAGGATCAAAATTGGAGTCATCTAAAATGGGTTTTTCCTTAACTTTTCCTAAAAAAAATAAAATTAAGGTGGCAACTCTTCAAAATTAATCAATCTAAACATGAGGGTTCCATCATAAGACTTAGCTCAAATAAGCATTTTGATTTTCTTTAATGAATTGAACAGTGCTAGGATGAGGCCTCACACCAACAAAGTTCGAATCTAAATAGCCAACCACCACTAGATTATTAGTCCGTCTATACATAAGCATATAACCTTTCATTCCTTAAAGATACCTCATCACCTTCTTTATAGCTCTCTATTGGTGTATACTTAGATTACTCTAATATCTTCCTAACATTCCAATAGCAAATATAATGTCAAGCCTTATACTAACCTAAGCATACATTAGACTTCCAATAACAGAAGTATATGGAATGTTCTTCAATTATTTCCTCTCAAAATCATTTTTTGGGCATTGATTCAAATTGAATCTATACCATTTATAATGAGCTATACTTGGTGAACAATCCTTCATTTGAAATCTCTCTAAAACCTTATTGATATAGGTTTCTTGTAATAGACCTAAAATACCTTGAAATATGTCCCTATAAATCTTTATGCCAATGACCTAAGATGCATCAACCATATCCTTCATGTCAAAATTTCTAGAGAGAAATTGTTTCACCTCATATAGCAAACCCTTATCATTAGTTGTAAGCAAAATGTCATCCACATATAGAATAAGGAAACAAATTTTCCTTCCACTAACCTTCTAGTATATACATTGATCCATAATGTTCTTTCAAATCCAAATGATGAGATAGCATCATAAAATTTCAAATACCATTATTGAGAGGCTTGTTTCAATCCATATATGGAGTTCTTGAGTTTGCAAACCAAATGCTCACCATTATTATAGGAAAATCCTTTTGATTTTTTCATGTAAACCTCTTCCTTTAGATCTCCATCGAGAAAGGTTGTTTTCACATCTTTGTTACAACTCTAGGTCAAAATACATAACTAATTCTATAATATATGAAAGGAATCTTTCTTGGATGCAGGAGAAAAGGTCTCATTATAGTTAATTCCTTCCTTTTGAGTGAATCCTTTAGCAGCTAGTCTTGCTTTATATCTATAAATGTTGCCCTCTTTCATTGTTTTAAAGAACCATTTACATCCTATGGCTTTTACACCATTAGGCAACTCAACAAGATTCCAAACTCCATTGGATGTCATAGAATTTATCTCATATTTCATGGCATCGTACCACAGATAAGATTTTTTGCAACTTATGGCTTGTGAAAAAAGTTTTAGGATCATTTTTAGGTCCAAAATTGTAGTATAAATCTTGTAGATACACAACATAGTCATTAGAGATTGCTAACTTTCTTTTTCTTGTAGATCTCCTTAATATTAGTTCAACATTTTCCCAAGGAATATGTTGTTCAATTAGTTGTTCAACAATTTCTTATTTTTCCTGAACAACTTGTTTTACAGGATGATTATTAATAGGTTGAGGAACTTCAATGATTGGCAGCTCAACACATGTTTGAACTTAAGGGGTGTAGGTTGAGCATTAAAATTATCTTTCTAAAAAACAATGCCCTAATATTAATCAGTCCCACTAATCAAATCATTCTCAAGAAATTTTGCATTTCTTAATTCCACAATCCTAATGTTATGAGATGGACAATAGAATATGTATCCTTTGGGCCTTTCGTCATATCCTACAAAATACTCATTAATGGTTCTTGCATCTAATTTCTTCTCTTATGGGTTGTAAACTCTTACTTTGGATGGGCATCCCCAAATACATATATGTCACAAACTCAGTTTTCAACCTTTCCATAATTTAAATGGCATCTTTGAGATAGCCTTGGTTGGAACTCGGTTTATTATATATACTGCTGTTTTAAGAGTTTCAGTCCATTAGGATTTAGGAAGGTTGGAGTTGCTAAGCATATTCCTTACCATATCCATTAATGTTCAGTTTCTTCTTTCTAATACACCATTGTGATTTGAGGGACTAGGCATGTTGTATTAGGCAACTATCCCATGCTCTTGAAGAAACTTCATAAATAAACCAGGTGATTATCCACCCTCAGTGTATCTACCATAATATTCTCTACCTTTGTCTGTTCTCACAATCTTAATTTGTTTTTTGCATTATTTCTCTACTTCAGCCTTAAAACCTTAAAGGCATTTATTGCTTTGTTCTTATTATGCAGTAAATAAAGATACATGTATCATGAGTAATCATCTATGAAAGAGATGAAGTATTTTGGATCATATAAGTCCATGTCTGGACTACAAATATCTAAATGTATGGTTTCCAATATTTCTGTGCTCTTCACATTTCTTGAACTTGTTAGTATGTTTTCTTTTAATGCAATCCATACAAGTTTCAAAATCAGTAAACTCCAAAGTACTAAGTACTCCGGCATTTACTAATCTCTTAATTCTTTCTATGGAGATATCGCCGGTGCCATAATATAAAGGAATTTTCATTCATAACACATTATTTAATAATAGAACAAACATGCATAGCATTATAAGTAGTGTCATTTTGCAAATTAGCATAAAAAAGCCCATCAAACGAAATATCATTCCTGACAAGATTAGATTTATAAAACAAACTAAAAGATGCATTTGAAAAATTAAAGGAATAACTAAAAGGCAAAAGTTTTGAAATTGAAATTGAATTCCTAGAGAAACTTGGAACGTAAAATGTCTTTTCCAAATTTAAAATAAAACCACTACTTAAAACTAAACTATATGTTCATATGGCATCCACAAATAAACTCATCTTATTTCCTGAAAAGATGCATTGCTCACTTCCCATTGGCTTCCTTAGGTTTTACATACCCTATAAGGTATTCAAAATATGGACTATAGATCTAGAATCAATCCACCATGTGTTATAAGTAGCATCAACCATATTAGATTTATAACAAACAAATGAGATTAGAGTACCTTTTTTCTCAAGCCATTTATGAAACTTAATGCAATCTTTCTTCATGTGTCCCTTCTTTTTATAGAAGTAGCACTTGGATTCCTTTTTTAGCTCACCTTAAGGTGGTATTTTACCTTTCCTTTTCTATTTGGCATGGTTCTAGTTCTTTCCTTGTGTTGTCACTAATGCACTCTCACCCAATTCCATTGTCAACCTCCCCTCCTCTTAAACACACATAATCATGAGTTCATTAATTGACCATTTATCCTTATGTGTGTTGTAGGATATTTTGAAAGGTCCATATTGTTGTGGAAAGGTGTTCAGTATATAGTGCATAAGAAAAGAATTAGACATCTCAACCTCAAAAGTCTTTAATTGCACTGCAATGTCCCTCATTTGCATGATGTGCTCATGCACACCTATCACACCGATGAGCCTTAAGGATGAAAACTTTATAATTAGGGTGCTACTAAGTGCCTTATTTGAAGTCATGAATTGTTCATCAATATCCTTCAACAATGCCTTGACATCATTATACTAATCAACAAAACCACGAATACTAGCAAAGATTTTGGTCTTTATGAACATTATGCTAAGGCGATTAGATCGATCCCATTGTTCATAAAGAGCCTTTTCATCTCAAGTGCTAGTTGCAATAATCATTGGTTTGTCTTTCCTAACAGCATAATCAATGTCCATCCACCCTAAGTGAAGGAGAATTCTTTCCTTCTATACCTTATAGTTGTCACTCTTTAGTTTAGGAATATCATGTCTTACATTAGAAAAATTCACAAGTTGTATGACTGCATAAAATTAAACATACATGCTTATTATTCAAATTTTGAGATTCATAAAATAAATCATGTTTTACTAATGTGCCATATGTTTTCAAATTTATGAATTTAGTGACATAAAACTTGCCTATGGGCTAAAGTTTTAATTCAGTTAAGTTCATTTACTTTTATGATAAAACTATCATATTATGTTCCTTTTCTTAATTCTTATGGGTAAATTAAGATATATAAGATGATATATTTATACTAATCAATCATACAACTATAATAAAAATTCCTGTGGGCTAAAATTTATTGTAGTAAATATGATTAATCATAATAAATGTCATTATTTCCATATGTGATCCTAAAACTTAATATACAATTTTATGTAATTAAAGATGCCATGGCTAATCTCTAATTAATCAAAATTACATGGATCAGTACTAGACATTTAATTCACAAATGTAATTGCATGAAAAACCAAGTAATATGAAAGTTAAATTTAATGTATTGAATTATCTAACTTAAAATTTGTATGCATAAATTACAAATACAATAACTAAAAAAAAATAATTTAGCAGATAAATGTTTTACCAAAATTATTTAATTAAAAGAAATTTCATGTATAATAAAGCAATCAATTATACATACAAGACAATAAATAATTTAAGCATAAAAAGCACTAAAATTGTAGTACGTGGCATGCTCAATGCTCAAAATGACAAGTAATCTTAAATATCCCAAAATGACATGTAGTTTGCAATTTAGTCAAAATAGGAAAGAATCTATAAGGACTTGATACAATTTGGTAATTTGACAGATGACAAATATGTTGACACTCCTATAGAGGTAAATGTAAAGTTTAGGAAAGATGATGGTGAGAAAGTTATTGATCCAAGTTATTATCGTTAGCTTGTTAGGTGATTAATCCACCTAACTATGACTTGTCCGGACATTTCACATGTTGTGAATGTAGTGAGTCAATTTGTTGTAGACTCTCATCGACCACACTTTACAGTTGTTCATCATATCATCATATATCTTTAAGGCACAGCTTTTAGAGGTTTATTTTTCTCATCACATTCTTCATTTCGATTGACAGCTTATGCTGATTTAGTTGGGAAGGATGCTTAGACACATGTCGCTCGACTATTGGTTGGTGCATATTTTTTGGTGATTCTCTTATTTCTTGGAAATGTAAAAAGTAATATACTATGTCTAAATCTTCCGCTGAAGTTGAATATAAAGCTATGTTTACTGCTTGTGGTGAAATTACTTGGCTCAAAGTTATCAATTTCTATTTCATTGTTGCAAGAGTTATCAATTTCTATTTCATTACCCGTCCTCTTTATGCTGGTAATATAAGCGCCATTCGCATTGCTTGCAATACTATCTTTCATTAGTGCACAAAACATATAAAGGCTGACTGTCATTTTCGTGATAAATTTACGATTGGTGAAATTTCTCTCCCAGATGTGTCTTCAATGCATTAGATTCTAGATATATTCACAAAAGCAATGACTCGTACAAGACATGACTATTTAATTGACAAATTGATGCTAATAACTTAGATTCAATTTGAGAAAGAGCATACAAATTATATCATAACTAGTATACTGTATGGTTAGTTCTTAGTATTTTACATAGTGTGGGTAACTTTACTCGTGGTTCAACTAGTTCAATCAATAATTCTAAAATATCAAAAAATAAAGAAAGATTACTAGTAGAAAACTTTTGAACAAAATCTTCATAATTGGAAACTTACAGCTATTAGTCCTTTTGCCATTTATAAATCTAACACACATTTTACTTTTAAGTTTGATTATGTCATCAAGATTGTTGAGCAGGCTATCCCTATTCATGAAGGCTTCAATTCTTTTAGCTTGTTATCTCAATATTTGATGACTAAATATCAAGAAAAATATCAATTCCTTCTTATCAAAATGATAAAGTTGCTTTAAAACTAACAACTAGATTAGGATTAAACACATCTACCATTCTCTGTGTAAGAGACAAGAGGCATAATAAATTTAATGACTTATTATTAAGAGTAGTTGAGTCAACTTTATGTGATGGCCCAATTTATTTTTCTTGTTATCCAAATTTTACTTTGTCTCTCTCTAATCTGCACTTATTATGTGCTTAGTTTAGACATAAAGACTGAGGGATATGATATGATCCCTATATCAAAAAATGAAATTCTTATATATAAAATAGATTATAAAGTAATAAATACTATTGTCCTTAATTCGAGGGATCATCAAGAAAGCTTCTTACTCCAAAAGGAACCACTACTCTATTTTTAACAAATTTGTCAAAAGGAAATATGATGGTTCCAAAAAACATCTCTTAGGATAAAGTCAATTTACCTAAAAAATGGATGTTAGAAGAAGCTGTGCCAGTAAAAAAGGAGGATTCAAGATCCATTCAAGAAATCATTAAGCATGAAGATGGAAATGTAGAAATTGCCTTTTCCAAAAGCAGGTTTGTTATTTTACAACCAAAAAGACAATCTTTTTCAAATTTATCTTACACTCCATCACTCTAAACTTCACTTCCTCCTAAAACATTCTACTCAAAGCCTTTGGCATCCTTAAAAATGTAACCCTCCTTATTAGGAATTCAAAAAACTGAAGAAAGTGTAGGACATCCTTAGTACAAGCCTGAAGGAAATCCTCAAAGCCCTACTTTTTCAAATGTGGGATATGATAATCTTGATCACTTAAGTTTGGCAGCCATTATAGTATAAGAAGAACCATTTAATAAATGGTATCTTACTTATTTCCTTGAAAAGTCAAAAATGTGGAAAAAGAAATATCAACTTTATAAAGCTAAAAATGGAATTAAAGAATTCCTAGAATTCTTTAAGCATTGTTTTAAAGTATTAGGAAAATCTTATCTAGATTTTTCTAATACACAATTTCTTAATACTTTCAAAACTATCTATAAAAATTATTACACTAATAATGGCAAGCTTATAAAAAGTATTCATCCTTCTATAGCCGATTTGTCTCACAAAATGGAAAAGGAGAAAGAAATTACTTGCTCTCCTTTTAAGGAGGAGGGGAGTCTATAGGGAATTATTCAACAAAACAATTTCTCCAATCTAGCATTAGACTATATTGGAAGATAGTTAATAAGGATAGAAACTTAAGTATCTGCCTTAAAGTCAATTAAATATATTCCAAAAAAGGATAATTCTTGAACCTTAAATTTTTATGAGAAGAGGGTTTTATTTAAACCCATGAAACTAGCCAAGGATGGAAAAACATAAATGGTAGATGAATTAGTAAAAAGATTTTCCTTATTAGGAATAAAAGAAAATAAAAATATAGCTCCTTTAACAAAGGAGGAAGTCTTAGAGCATCTCCAAAACACTCTTTATATATGTTAAACTCTTTATTATAAAAAGTTATCTTAAAAAATAAAGCTCTAATAGACTCTTTATGTTTAAAAAACAAAAAAGATGGTTGATTTGGCTTTGCACATCTAGAGAGTTAAATATTACTTTCTATTCTAACTTTAATTAATGCAATAAAAATTTCTATGCATTTTATTTAAGATAATTTTAGTACTATTTTTTCTATTGGATAAACTTAAAGAATGAAAATTAAAATAATTAATGGTTATGAAATAAAGTAAAACAAAGAGCAAAATATAGAAAGTCTATTGAATTTAAATAAAATTTTATACTATTTATCAACTAAATGCTCTATTAAATAAAATATGCTATTTGAAATAAAGAGCACCACCATCTAATCTAGATATTAAACTAGCCAAAGATGAAAAAACATAAATGGTAGATGAATCAGTAAAAAGACTTTCCTCATTAGGAATAAAAGAAAATAAAAATATAGCTCCTTTAACAAAGGAGGAAGTCTTGGAGTATATATGTCAAAATATTTATTATAAAAAGTTATCTCAAAAAATAAAATTCCAATGGACTCTTTATCTTTAAAAAATAAAGAAAATAGTTGGTTTAACTCACCACATCTAGAGAGCCAAATATCACTCTTTATTCTAACTTTAATTAATACAATACAAATTTCTATGTATCTTATTTAAGATAATTTTAGTATTATTTTTTCTATTAGATAAACTTAAATAATGAAAATTAAAATAATTAATGCCCATAAGATAAAGTAAAATAAAGAGCAAAATATAGAGAGTCTATTAGATTTAAATAAATTTTATACTCTTTATCAGCTAAATGCTCTTTATTAAATAAAATCTGCTATTTGAAATAAAGAGCACTATTGGGGATGCTTTTAGTAGATAATTTTGACTCTAATTCAGATTCAGACAAGTCAGAACAAAGGTTTATTAATAACCTTGAAGAAATGATTGAAGAAGCTAAAATGTTTGGAGCAACTAGTGAAATTAATAAGATTACTTATCCACAAAAAAAAAATGCTAGTATGCCTCTTGAGCCTTATTATCCTAGGCCATCTCCAATAGATTTGCAATATGAGGATCTTTCGTTCAATTACGTCTCTTATAATGGGACATCCATAGTTAAATGGAATATTGAGGGATTGTATGAATATCAAATTAAAAATGTCTTCCATTATATGACTATGTATGCAAATGCCTCTAAAGTTAGGGGTAATACTGTTGATACAGTGGCTAAAGCAATTGTAGCAAGCTTCACAGGCCAACTTAAAGGTTGGTTGGATTTTTACCTATCCCATGAGGCAAAACTACAAATACTGGGCACAGTCAAAACTAAAACTACATCGTCTCAACCGTCCAGGCAACAAGTCATAAGTCAAAGAACAATTTTGGATGCAATAATTACCTTATTATATACTATAGGGATACATTTTATTGGATCAACTACAACTTATCTAGATAAATCACATGAGCAGCTGATGAATTTAAGGTGTCATGATTTATCCCATTTTAAGTGGTATAAAGATGTATTCTTCTCTACTGTTTACACTAGAAAAAAATAATCATAATGAATTCTAGAAAGAAAAATTTATTGTCATGATCCACTTGTTAAGCCGTGACAATCTTAGGGCATAGGGAGACATAAGGTCACCTAAATCCGTAGAACCCCATCAATTTATAATCCTTTATCACTCATCAAGTAGGACCTTATCCCAAGATCATAACCTGATTCTCTTTCCTTGTTACCCATTACTTGCTTATTATTTCTCAATTAACTTATAATACCATTCACAAACACACTTGTAAAATTTCTAGAATTTCATTTCACATCATTAATCAAATGTACATTATTTTGTAAATTATTGTAATAGTAATTACAATATAATTTACAATACATGTAAACCTAATAATATTTTTGTACTAGACCTTTCACAACTATGGAGCTCTAGAATAATAGCCTTCATAGTCAAAAATCTCTATACGTGAATTTAGCAGAGCGATTTCCAAGCGGAAGAATATAGCTTGGAATTTGCTTTGCTGACACATTGACCTTGCCTGAAAAATTTAAACCACTAAAGAATGAGACAAAGCTCAGTGAGTACATAAAATATATATATATATATATATATATGTGTGTGTGTGTGTGTGTGTGTGTGTGTGTGTGTGTGTGTGTGTGTGTGTGTGTGATTACAAGGGCCATTTTTAGGGAGGGCTCTTTATAGTCATGGAACAATTTCAATCAATATTATCATTATAACTCAATTTCTCATTTGAATGGAGACGGCATCTTTAGCAAAAATAACATTTGGGAGCAGGATGCTTCCCACATATATAAATTCAAGAGTGGTGACCTAAGTCTTGCTCACTCACATGTATCACATTATGTAAGACTGATCAAGTCTTACGATTAGGCGTTCCCCCCTAACAGAGATTAGGTATTCTGGCCCTGCACGTAGCTTATACCAAGTGCACATGGTCCGATGTATTACCCCACATCAAAAGGGGATTTTTGCTTATCAATATGCATTCAATGGAAGGTTCATTGGGAATTCACAATAAGGAATTCAATGGAAAATATGCCAATACAAGAATAATTCTTATCAAATATCACATTATGAAATCAATGTGGAAGACTCACAATGGTCAAATGCCATGGAGAAATATCATATTCAATAGCTTAATACTCAAAAGGTAATTCATGATCATTATGGAATTAGAGTATTCAATGAAAATAGTTTCATCAATAATGGTTCATATGAGGTTTACAATAAAGGGATCAATGATTCACATTATGCATTTAACATGAAAATTTCACAATAGTCAAATATCGTCAAGAAGGATTCTATCAATAGACTCATTTTTCTATAGACAATTCATGCTCATCAAGGAATTGATATATGTCCAATGTTTATGGTTTAAACAACAAAGGTTCAAAGCATATAACACAAGTCATATTATATTATTAAGTACTCACCTTGGACTCTTTTGCTCCTATTTACATTTAACTTTAATAGTCCTAGCAGTGCTCCTCTCACTTCTCGACAGTATCCTTGTTCTTGTCTTTAGACTCTACATATTTGCAGTTCAATTGCGCATCAATCATTTTCTTATTATCACATTTATTTAATTTAGTTTCACTTGTTACTTTTAAGGTCAAGATATGCTTACATATACTTGTTACTAATCTTAACACTTTCCTTAGTTGTTCTACAAATGGCCCAAGCTATTCCTTTAAGGAAGGATAATTCCTTTCCTTTCAATTTCACCTTTTAACTTTGAGCAACATCAATTTAAACACTTTTTAATGTTCAATAGAACTAATTCTACTTCCACCATCAAATTCCATAAATGAACCTAGTTCATAAATTTTGGGGAAAATCACTTCTATCAATCGAATTTCAAAATTAACATTATACAAATCAAGTGATTCCATTCTTAAGTTTAATTTTCTTTTCACTTTCATGAATTTAAATTCAATACTCAAAATCCCTAATTTTTCCATAAACCCTAGAATTTGGGAAAAATTATTAATTTCTCATCAAATCTTCAAGTTGATCATGGAATTATGAAATTAGCATAATATAAAACCTATATGATCCTTCCATTGTCAATATCTAGTATTAGAACATCAAGTTCCCCTTTCAAACTATCTTATGTCTCTAAGATGTTCAAATCTTGAACCAAGTTTCTAAAGTTCATTTCAATACTCTTAAACCATTATTCTTCATCTAAAGTAATCATAGATGTATTTAAATATAATTTAAAACACCTCCTTGGCCATTCACTATTATGGCTAAATTTCTCCATATGGTATAAGAAGAATTTTATGCAACTAAAATACTAAAATCAACCTTAGAACATAAATAAGAAGAGGTGGAAATGATTCCTTACCTTGGTTAGCTTTTATTTGCTAAGATTCTTATTGCTATTGATGTAGAGAGAAAACTTCTTTTGTCATGGTGGAATTTTGGTGTAAAGATAGAAAAATAATTATCATAACATAAATTTTGTATGTATATATATATATATAAAAATTTATGTATATATATATATATATATATATATATATATATATATATATATATATAATAGGTTGGATGGTGGAGATTTCATCAAGCTCGATCCAATGCTTAAGATTTAACCTTGATGGATGGCTATGATTTGATCACGTTGGAGGGTTAGGATTTTCTCTACAATGGTGATGATTATCATTATATGGCTTGGAAAGAGCAAAATGAATGTGGACTTGGATGTAGGTGAAGTAAGAATTCAACTTGGAAAAGGAATTGACTTAGTAAAAAATGGTGACTAGCTTTTCCAACATCTAACTTAACCTTGGTTAGCTATTTCTAACTCTAGTTAAGTATATATTCATCCACCTTTGGACCTTATGGTTTGGCCATTCAATGGGCTTGGGCTTTTGAGTCCAAAAGCCTATTAACAAATCTATATACGCACATTTCAAGTTTGGTAATTCAATACATTTTTCATTTTATTTCTTTCACTTTAATGTACATAATTCTACCTTCCAATACCACTATACATTCTAGTCATTGCTGGATAAATTCTATACATATCATAATACACATTTACTAGCCCTTCCATGACATTGTTCAAGTATGTATATCATGTAAGTTCATTGGGTTAAACTAGGTTTGACCTCCATTATACCATTGTAACTTTAATTGAATTCAACTTCTCATATCACTATCATCATCTCCCCATGTCTTAGGAGATGTGAACGCCCATTCACTAGCACTTTAGATTCATATTTCAAATAATTTATTAACATAGTCACATTAAGTTAAACTTGGTTTAACTTTCACTTTATCATAAGGGTGCTTATCAAGATTGATTGCATTGTTTACTTTTGTCACATTATCTATTAAAATCACTTTTTGTGATATTCTTATAGTTCTTATGGTGTCAGAAAGGCCTGGAATAGCATAATATATATAGTGCCTCCATTGTTAACTCTAATAGGTTAGGAAAACCTTGGGTATTATATTTATATTTGGACTACCACCCTTATTCGCAGAAAGCGTAAGAACAAGAATTAAAAAAAATATATGATGGAATGATTTTGTAAAATACTTATATATATAGGAATTAGCAGTTGAATTTACATAGAAGGAATTGCATTATGTAATGAAATGAAATTGCATAATCAATCAAAAAGGATAAAGCTACTGGGAAAAAATTGCTCAGAGATTTTTGTGAACAAATAAGATATCAACCTTTATTTTCTTCTTATAAAAAGAAAAAGGGAAAAGCAAAGGATAATTATTATTATCCTAGACAACAGAAAAAGAAAAATTTTAGAAAATATGAGAATAAAGAGGCAAGAAAATCTTCTAAAAGGGGAAAATCAAAGCCTAAAAAGATAATTATCTACTATAAGTGTGGAAAGCCTGGTCATTATGCTAATAAGTGTAAGGTTAAACAATAAATTTAGGCTTTATCAATAGATGAAGGTCTTAAAATAAATATATTTAATAAATAAGTTTATTACTGAAACAGATTCTAAAAAGGAAGATTATGAAATAAATGTTGTGGATTATACGTTAGAATCTAATTCAAGCTCATCATCAGGCCCTTTTTACCAAAAAGGGACTGTAAAGGGAATTATGATTATTATAAAGCTTTATGTCAAATGAATGGCTTATGTGTATTAACCAAAAAAGAAGATATGATTCTATATCGTATTGATCATATCTAAGATGGAGAAGGAAAAAAGAAGTAGATACATAAATATTTAAGAATGTATCAATCAAAAGAAACTACTTCTTCCTCAAACCCTTAGAAAAAAAGCTCTCAGAAAAGTTAGATAAACCCTATGATCTTAAAGAGATTATGGATAGGGTTAAAAATGCTAAAAGAATTAAGCCAAGAAAGCCTATAATTGGTGAATTAAAAGCTAAGATTAATTTTGTTGAATCAGAATTAAATGAATTAAAAGATAGAGTTTTATTCTTAGAGTTTGTAAGAAAGGAAGAATTGGAAGAAAAAGAAGAAGAAGAATCTATTCTTAAAAGGACTGAGAGAGATCCATTAAATGATGATGAGATTAATAATCTCCAATTTTTAAATTTAGTGGATCAAGTTACCACTCATAAATGGCACATTAATATTACAATGGTTGTCAATAAAGAATTTATTTTAAAAATAGTCACCCTCATTAATTTAGGAGCAAATTTAAATTGCATAAATGAAGGAGTCATTCCTTTTAAATACTTCACAAAAATGACAGAAGTATTAAATATAGCAAAATGAATCAAGGTTAAAAGTCAAATACAAATTATCAGATGTTGCTGTATGTAATGAAGAGATATGTTTTCAAATACCATTTATAATGGTCAGAGGATTATCTCATCCAGTAATATTGGGAAATCCTTTTCTACATATGTGATATCCTATAAAAGAAATTTCTAAAGAAAGAATAACATCATAAAAGGGAGGAAGAGTAATACATTTTTCTTTTATATCTCAATCGAGATTAAAAGAAATTGATATTATTCAAAATAAGATAAAATATAAAGAAAAATTATTAACTTCTTTGTCATAATAAGCTTGTCAAAAGAAAATTGAAAAGCAATTATTATTGCCAACTATAAAAGAGAAAATTAAGAAAATTCAGCAAAAGATGATTAAGGAAATCTGTGCAGATGTTCCTAATGCTTTTTAGGATAGGTAGAAGCATGTAGTACAATTATTATATGAGCCTAATTTCAATGAAAAAGAGATTCCCACAAAGGCATGGCCTATTACAATGGGACTAAGACATTTAGAAATTTGTATAAAGGAAATTGTTGAATTAGAATCAAAAGGACTTATTAAAAAAAGCCATAGTCTTTGGAGTAGTCCAATATTTTATGTAGAAAATGTTGTTGAATTAGAAAGAGAAGTCCCAAGACTTGTTATTAGCTACAAGCCTTTAAACAAAGCCTTAAGATGAATTAGGTATCCATTACCTAATAAAAAGGATCTACTTAATAGGCTTTATCAGGTTACGATATTTTCAAAGTTTGATATGAAATTCAAATATTGGCAGATCTAGATTGATGAAGGAGATCTTTATAAAACAACATTCACAGTTCCATTTAGACATTATGAATGGAATGTTATTCCCTTTGGACTTAAAAATGCACCATTTGGATTCCAAAAAATAATGAATGATATATTTAATGCTTATTATGTATTTACCATTGTCTATATAGATGATGTGTTAGTATTTTCTAGCAACTTAGATTAGCATTTCAAATATTTGAATATCTTTATTAAGATTATTCAAAAGGTAGATTGGTAGCATTAGCAAAAAAAACTAAATTGTCAAATAAAGATTAGAATTTTAGGACATAATATAGAGAGAGGAGCTATCATTCCTATAAATAGGCCTATTCAATATATTTATAAATTTTCTAATGAAATTAAAGATAAAACTCAATTACAAAGGTTTTTAGGAAGTCTAAATCATGTAGCAAACTTCTATAAAAATTTAGCTAAAGATACTAAACTCTTATTTGAAAGGTTAAGAAAAAATTATCTAGATTAGTCTAAAGCTCATACTTTACCTATACAAAAAATAAAAGATAGAGTTAAAGAACTCCCTTATTTAGCTATTCCCCATCTAGAAGCCTTTAAAATAGTTGAAAAAGATGCTTCTAATAAAGGCTATGGTGGTATTCTTAAACAGAGTGCAAATGAAAAGGAACAATTAGTCAAATATACCTTTAGCATCTGGACTGGTCCTAGAGTTAATTACTCTACAGTAAAAAAGGAATTGTTATCTATAGTTCTATGTGTCCAAAATTGTAAATATGATTTTTTAATCAAAAATTCCTTATTAGGGTTAATTGCAAATATGCTAAAGATATCTTATTAAAAGATGTTAAAAATATAGCCTCTACACAAATTTTTGCTAGATGGCAAGTAATATTATATGTTTTTAATTTTGATATAGAATTTATT
This sequence comes from Reutealis trisperma, assembly GCA_947687605.1. Classification (NCBI taxonomy): domain Eukaryota; kingdom Viridiplantae; phylum Streptophyta; class Magnoliopsida; order Malpighiales; family Euphorbiaceae; genus Reutealis; species Reutealis trisperma. The sequence goes on along the minus strand of CANTUT010001307.1, from coordinate 6,165 downwards.
AATGGAGATTCTAACTCTTTGCCTGACTTTTTAACTAGAGAATTTTTTATTGGTAATGAGTTCAAGGGGGAAAAGTCCTGCAACTCCTTCTAAAAGGACTTATGAGTTTTAATGAGTGACTTTGTTCTTGAAGATCGCCCTAGAGAAGATACTTACAAAATTAGCATCCAAGTGACTACAGAAAAAGAAAATTTATATCCTTATATTCCAATTTCTTACTACTTTTTACTAATTATTGATACAAAGCATGCAGCTTTGATACCTTATGAGGTTGTTGAAATCTATACTAGACACTTCTCCACTATTCCTAAATCATAGGACTATTATCAAAGAATTTTGGAAGAACTTGGTTCTGTTATTTTTTGGCTACGGAAAGATTTGAAGGAGAATTTGCTTATAGTAAATTTATTATTAAAAAGATAATTACTCTAGAAGAATGAGGTAATGATCCTTTTCTTAACAAGGAAATAAGATATTATTCCCATTATAAAATGTTTAATTATTTTGATTATATGCAAGCCTAGACTAGTAACTTATTATACGATAATAGGCATAGAAAACATAGTTGGTGGGTTCAATTTCAACTTAAAGGACATAATCTTACTCCCACCTAATTCATTGATTAGTTTTTCAACTAGGGAATTTTTCCAGTCATTCTACCAAACAAAGTGAAATGTTTATGAACAGTTTCTCAATGAAAACAAAATCAAAGAAACTAAAGGCTTTCATTTGCTATTTGGTACCATATCCTCTGGATAATTAAACGAAATTGGCAAATTATGAGCAAACGACATCCAAAATTTAGAGAATCACTGGAGAAAATCCAGTTAACTGGGAGAGTTCTAACTAAATGATGGAGTAAATTTAATTTCTTTGATAACTCTTTAGTTTATGAAACTAAGGGAATTATAATCCTTGATAAAAATAAATAAAAAAAAAAGATAAGATAAAAAACTGATCAAGAGACCTCTCTTTCATAAAATCTTATTCTTGGACAAATCTCATATGCTAATCTGTTGAGCTTATTCAAAGATCTTTTGGACAATATTCCAAAAGAAGAAATCAAACAATAGTTTCTTTCAGCTTTAGCAGATAAGGAAGAATCTGGGTCCACTAGTAAACCAAAACCAAAAGAAAGGTATGACTGTCTAAAAGTCAAAGATAG
>CANTUT010001306.1:0-32500 GCA_947687605.1 Reutealis trisperma | reverse complement strand
AGCAACTTCTACACCCATTCTCATGGTCTTTCTAACGATAATTTTGGCAGTGGGGCGAAAAAGGCTTCCACCCACGGTTAAAGGGAGAGGCCCTTAACACGAAATTTCTTCGCAAACTCAAGAGCGCCAATACTGGAGGTTATAGATTTAGATTCATATATTTTGACCCCCAAGTCATTGAGCCACTCACGATAACGTGCAGCTACAGCCCGATGACGATGTCGTCACCAAGGAGGGCGTAATCCCGAAAACGACGCCCGGGGCCTCCGCTTCACACCACACTACAAAATGGTGACAGAGGGCAAACCTTCTGCCCGACCGTTTTTTCGAGGCAGCCTGCTCTTGCTCAGGCTCAGGTGCCTTGAGTGCTGCAGATGGTGTTCGTGATGCTGGCGATTTTTGTGTAGCTGGTGGAGCTGAAGCTGTAAACTCTGATGCTGCCGTTTCGGCTTACGACTTTTTCACTTGAAAGTGAGCGAGCCGGTTGAGTTTGGCGGGCCCTCATACTTCGAGTCACCATCCGTTGAGCCGAGGACGGAAGAAATGATGGGACTTCTTCTTTCCTCCCTGATGGAGAATGCATGCTGGCTGACGGGTGCTAAACCTCCTTTTACTTTCATGGTCCGGGTTTGCTTTTGCCTGGGCTGGTGACCTTTCCGATGTTGCGATGATCTGGATGGCTGCCTCTGCTCGGGAATGAGTCCATATGTGGGTTCATCAGGAGGAGGAGGACTTCGACTCTCAACTCATTCTTGATCAGGAGTTGCTGATCTTTGAATGTCAAAAGCTTGTTGATTCCTTGCGAGAAGTAAGAAAACGTCAGTTGATGCCCACCATCGGACATACTCCAAGACCATCTTGCCCTCTCTGTCATCCGGCATTATCACGAAAGCAGCCCCGGTGCCCTTTCACATCATATGTGCCCAGTATTCTGCCAGTTCCGAAAAGGTTAAAGATGAAGCGCTTGACGTCGTGACCGGGTGCCAGAATGAAATGGTCAAAACAAAATGGAATTGTCTTGCAAACTGGTGGAGATTGTACGGTTCTGCCCGAAGCACGTTGCCCTGCCGTAACGTCAGAATGCCGCATCGCATGGAGATCAGATACTATCTTTGATGCATTTTCACAACAGCAATAAGTAGCAAGGGCCCTTTTCATCGACCTTGTCGACTAATCATACAAGATTTAGGGCATCTCTTAAATACCATGCTTGTAGGGCCGCCACGTGAAGCTCATCGGATGACGAATAAAGAGCCTGGCCATCTTCGCATTGAACTTCCCGGCTTCAATGTTCTCAATTGCAAGCATTTCCGGGACATAATCTTTCAGCTTCCCCAGGTCCGGAAGCGGCAATCTCATATACAGCTTAGGAAAATACTGGTCCAACCATGCATAGAAGTAGTGGACCGGGAATTCTGCATTGCACTGGCCTGGACCCAGTTTCTCTTGGGCAACAGCGCCCAAACCGTAATAAATGCTGGCAAGGACGGCCGGAGCTATGGCTACTCTCTTTCCCTGCACCAAGAACCCGGCCATGACGAATGTTTCCGAGCGAATGACGTTGCTGCGGTTGTTCGGAAGGACAAAGCGGCTCAACCAAAGAGCCAAGAATGCGGCTAAGTCGTCTCACTGGAGAATTCCGGAGTCGGGCTTCGGTAACCAGCAGCTAGGACTTCTTCTTCTCCAGCATATTATGCCGCTGGACTTGCGGTAGAATGGAAGTAGGCCGTCTCTGACATACCTTTCTTCTTGGCTCTATTAGGCTGTGGGGCCTATCTCTCAATTTCACTCTTGAAGAAATGGTTCACCCATAGGTGGTGATGGTCAACTTTTTAATATTGATTACGAAGCGCCAAGCGTTGGTACTTCGCGAAAAGTTCCCGGGCACACTCTGAATGGTACTTCTCTTTTGAAATCTCGTCGAAGCCGTACAATTTTTCATTCCAAGGCTCTGACAAGACGTCGTAAACTTGGCCGTAAATAGGAAGGTTGGCGATTTTCTTCAGGTCCCACAAGGTTTTTTCTTCAAATGTGGGCGTTACCCAGCTCCACTACTCACAAGTGTCCCTATAAATGTTTGCGTCCTTTTGGTAATACTCTTGCGCGATTCGGACAGCACCATAAATGCCAGCGTTATCCAAAGTCTCCCGATGATTATATAGAATGAATCCGCTTCGTCCATTCTGGGCGGCCGACGATATAAGACGGAGATCTCCTAGTGCGGAAGTGCCCGTCCCATTGAACTTGCCCGCTCATAATTTGGCTTCAGAGAGTAGGGAACCCAGTCCTATCCCAATGTCGTTGCTCGAGGTTCGTCGTAACTGGTAAATTTTTATGTCTGAATTCAATTCTTTTTGCTTTCTTCCCGTTTATTTGTGAAAGCAAATTTCGAGTATGAAATAAAGATTCACACAAGAAAAGTGATCACAACAATCTCCCTTTTTTTAGGGTCTTTATTAAAATGGTGGTGGGTTACACTACACACTCTTGGGAAGTCTCTCGGCTTTCTCGTTAATTACATATGCTATAGGAGAAGACATTTGATTCTAAGATCAGTGAGATCTTTACATTTTTAAACAGAAGAAAATGAGAAGAAGAATAGGGAAGAAGATGGAAGAATTCCGGTCTTCGAGGCCTTGCTACCTTGTCTTTGTCCTTTGGGTTCTTGGGGACTTAATCTCCTCCTTATCCTATTGATAGCTTTTCTTTCTTTTGACACAGTTTTTTTGGCTAATGGCCTCTTGCCACGTGTAGGTCTCTCGAGCCTTTCTTAAAGGATAAGTAAGGTATTGTTCAAACGCACTTCTAAAATGGGGCTTCAGGGCTTTAAGCGAACCGCAGGCTTGTCAATTTTTAGGTGTTTTAATACCCACTGCAGCATTTTCAATGCCAACACTCTTCCATAACTTTATGAGATCCACTTCTAACAAAGCCCATAAAGCCTGAATAAACCCTAAAGAAAAACCATCGTATTTATAATTATATTATTAGTAAGATCTCCTCTAGTCTAGATTGAACACCGTTTTTTCAATCTCTTCTTTAGAAAAAGGGGCTGAACATTTGTCTCTTATTTCCAAGGACAAGCACGAAAAAGTCACCCAAAACGGTCTAGGGCGCCAAAAAAATTTATATAACTTCTATCTTCTATAAAGACTCGATGAATTAATATTCCATTCCCTCACTAGAATTACTACTAATTCCCGTTCGATAGGAATTCGATTAAGGAGCTTGGAATGCTATCTAGCAATCATAGTACAATGGAGAAAAGCGAGATTTTTACTAACTTCTGTTAAACCAAGATATTCTTGACCTTTGCTTTCATTAGCTTTCTTCCTAAGACAAAAAGTTTAGCCATTCCTATCTTAAATGAGTCCGGTAGGATTGTTCCTCTTCAAACAAAGGAACAAACTCTTCTTTATGATCCAACTTTCTCTTCCAAAAGAAAATGTCTTGAGCCATAGCACTATCCTTATATATGCCAAAATTTCCCTAGAATCCTGAGGTTCTATCCTATACTCACTCCCTATCCTACTCCTCTACCCTCACCCAAAATCCACCAAAGTAAGCCTTAGCCATGGAAGCCAAGAGCTTGTAAGGTCTCTTAGAGCCTTAGGTTCTCCTTCTTCACTTCTCTTTCCCATCAAGCCTCTTCAAGGAAGCTAGCTTAAGACCCTCTGGCGGATCAAGACGACTGACGAAAGGGGGAGAAAGGACAGATCACCTGCCGATCTGTAATCAAAGAAAACTATACCTGAAGAATGGGATAGAGATTGACCGGCACAAAAGCCATCTCTATCAATCTACGCTCATTGATGAAACGGCTACATAGAGAAGAAAGTATACCCTTCCCTCCTTTTCACTTAAAAGTAAAGAAAAGATACACACTTTGGGTGGGATCGAGGATGAAATCAAATAGCGAATGCACTTGTGGTTAAGACAGGTCCTGCATCTCCTACCTAATGCAATTGACCGACCCGGCATCTCTTTCGTTCAATAATGCCTTCGCTTCAAAACGCTATTTACCAATAAGAATAGGAAAAAGACACTACCTTTTTGAATTGAAGAAGCCGAAGGGGTGAACGAGCGCTGCGGAGCCGTAAGAAAGATGAGCAGAGCATTCTGTCCGCCGGCCTTTATAGGAGTAGGAGAGCGTGGTAAGATAGATAGACGTCCAATCTTGCAGCAGCTAGTTGCTCGGCCTTAGTCTTGGGCTGATCTCACACTTCAATCAACCTCTTCGTACTTCGATCCAATCAATCGATCGATCAAGAGGCTAATCTCTTTTGTTTAGGCCAGTAGCTAAAAAAAAGTCCTCGCCTTTCTCTTGAACAAGGGAAGGACAGCATAGCATTAGCTTCAATTGAACAAGCTCAACCTTGAAAAAGAAAGGTGGTAGGCCCGCTTCAACTTGGCCACTGAAGAAGGCGAAGGCTGGGCAAGAGACTGGGCCAACTTACTGCCATGCCATGGTTGAAGCTTTAAGCTCTATAGACGGAACTCTTTTTTAGGTATTAGAGGAGAGAGGACACCACTCAGAACCCCACGGAGCGGTAAGGTTCAATGCCTAACAAAAACAAACGGCCAAAAGCAAAAAAAAAATGTATGGCTGAGAGGAGAAGAAAAAGAAAGCATGCATGGAGTCTGTCGGAAATTCGAAAATCTATGAAAAGACATCTAAGGCTAAGAAAGAATTCAAGAAAGTCCATTACTGAGAGAAGTGGTGATCTCGTCTTGCTTGCTGGGAGAGAGGAAGCTTCCGGACCACCTTTTTCAGCCGAGCGATCACTCAGCAATGAACACTAACTGAAAGCGGCCGAGAATGAGTACCTATCCCTTACGGGAATCGAACCCGTGTCTTCGACATGAAAAGACGATGTCCTAACCACTGGACGAAAGGGACCAAAAAGCCATTCTTCATATACCTCAGCTCCGAGAATAGAAGTGGTTCGTTTTCTTTCTATACGCAATTTCCTAAATCACTCAACGAAAAACCAAAAATGAGTTGAGTACTTGATCCGGGAAAGCAGCTACTAGCTAATGTCAGAGGATCTTTGCTTGATTCGACTTCTGCCTTGATGTGCCTCCTCCTTTTTCAATATGAAATTCGAGATTAACTAGGTTGGTCAGTCACACAAAAAGTAGTAGCGAAGGGTTCAGTTGCATTAACTTCTGCGGATACGAGGGAGAACTCGCTATTCCTAATACTAAGACTGCGCTGCGTCTCTTGCATACACTTACAAAAATGCAGATAATCTTGAATGACCGTCGGGCATTTTCAGGTGGCGAAAGCCCAATGTATTCATTTTTTCTTTGATTCCGCCCGTAGGCGCTTACAAATAAATAAGAAGCAGGTCCGATAGTGAAGGGAGAACACTTGCTTGGTACAACTCTCATGTGGACGTCCTGCTTGATACAAGCAATCAGTAGAAAATAAGACAATAGGCAGAGGCTATTAGTCAAGCGGGCGATTCCCTTAGGAATTTAGTGAATATGATACCTTCTATTCTATTGATCTGGAATTGGGCCAATACGATTGATAGGTAAGGTAGTCGCCTTTTCAGGTAATGGGCTAGAGGCTCTGACAAGACCTCTGTCCACGCGTGGACTAGACCGATTGAAAAGATTGGAAAGCCGGGTCAGGCAAAAAGACGGGTATTACTCTCCTAGAAGAATGGACGTGTAGAAGCATCTCGATTAGTTTATACCATTTGTAATTGGTAACGAAAAGGATTGTTGATGCTCTGCTTGTACACAAGAAGTCGAATCCGGCTTTTTCTTTTGATTATTAGGAGTATGCCAGGTACTGCTTTTGGATGATCATAGGCCCTCAGATAATGATTGTGTCAGTGCATGATGACCCGAAGTCTTAGTGTGGCTGACAAAGGGGCTTACAAGAAATTGGCAGATGCCCTTGCTGCGGATTCGTCTGGTCATTGAGATTCGCCTCTTTTGCTCTCTCATTCGAAACCAGGCGGATTTCTACCCGTCCGAAGGCCGAACTTGATTACTATACAAACACAAAAACAATGTGACCGTTTGCAGATTCTGCCTCGCTGAGTGGTTTTGTATCACAGTCTTCTAGCCCCGATGCCTATCCTCAAAGGAATAAGGCAGGCCGAAGTGATAAACTGATCCATTGACCCTTTCTTTTTCGGAGTTTGGGTCTATTACCAGGCTTGGACCAGGTCTACCAAACGGTGACGTTTGAAAACCTCTTTTCGCTTCCGTTACAACCGGAGGTCTTCCAATTGAGTTGTGTCGCAGCATATACTTCCCCGCCCTAACACAAGAAAATAAGTGAACTTCCTAACGATTCTAATCAGGTCTTCGAACCTATTGTTATTGATAGAGATTCAAGTGCGTAAAACACCTCTTCAAGAGAAGACCCTAAGTAGCTGGATTCTCTCAGAAGCGATTTACGCGCTTTCAGACCTTCAGATCCTTCGCCATAGAAGAAATTCTGGGTCCTACCTTGAAATAGGTAGTTTTCTCGCTAACGCTAGGAGCTTTGGCCCACCCATTAACAAGCAAGAAAGCCGAAACAAGAAGATCTGAGCTAGCAGCTGACTCTCCCCCACAAGTCAGCGGATTTATCGCCGGAAAGGTGCTTTAGCACATGTTCTTAGGGCCGATACCTGGATAACCTTTGTTCAGATGGAAATACCTCTAAGAGCCCTTGACTGCCCTACTTACTGTAAAAAATCCTCTTTTTCAGAGGTTCCTGTTGGGCTCGTTGTGTCAGTAAACACAAAACAAGAAGCATCGTTAGCAGCGGGTGAAGTCTTTTAACCACTTTCAGCCCCAGGCAAATCCTTTAGGTCCGGTCCATCTATAGAAGATGCCTTTGCCAGGCTATTTCCCACATTCCTTGCATGAAGATTGATCTCTCGGGCAGCAGTAGGAGCCCTAAAGAGGAAGGGGTCAAGCTTGGAGACTTCTCATTTGTGGGGAATCAAACTATCACGCAACTTGCATTCCGGTTCTACATATCGAATTGGGGAGTTCCGGTTTTCTAAGGATTCCCTATTGCTGGCATAGCAGGGACTACAGAAACCATAGTTGCACGGAAATTGCCTGCCGGACAGAGCGCTGTTGGTCCAATTAATTACACAATTCTTTATTAACATTAACGATATATTGCTATCAAAAATTCTCTTTTTTCAGCCTTCAACAATGAGATTTCAAAAGACGATTCTTTCTACACTGCTTCCTCCGGGTCAGGTCTCCCTGCCCTAAGTCAGAGTAGCAGTCGAGCATCTTTCATAACCTCAGAGGCCCTAAAAAGCGTAGTTCAAGCTATGTCTAGTGGTAAGGTACATGAACTCATCAACGTCCTTAAGAGATGTTACAGGTACTCACAACTAGCATCTTTCAAAGAGCTCAAGCAGCAGCAGTAAGGGAGATTGTTAACTGGTTTTTTATGTTCCTATCCAGCCAGTACCAATAGCTACTGGAACATCATCAGCAACAGGAATTACATCCGTATCAGTACCAGTGTAAACTTCCCCAGCTTCATGAGCTCCGAAAGCAGCTTATCAACTCTTTGCTTCATCTCGGTATTCAGTTTGTAACCGGGCAAATAGAAAAAAAATAACGTAATTAATGACTGCTTATTACTTACCACTTTCAACTGCGCCGCGTATTTTACATCATTTTTAGGATTGTTTTCCGGTTCATAAATGGAGATTCTTCTAGGGATTTGCTAAAGCTAAACACAATGACTGCGAACCCATTAGCAGGGGAAGTTGGAACACCCACATCTTCTCTAGATCGGACTCAGACAATTGAAAATGACTATCGGTCTAGTCCTCTACTTATTGTTTGTACCTTCAGATCTCCAATCAGCCTACGCCCTTAGTCCATTCCCGATTCTTGCTTGTGGTAAGCGGCTTGTAAGCCTTAACTTTCCGGCCTTTTCTTGTTCGCAGTAAGGGGCAATCCCCTATGAGATGGAGGCTAGTGTTAGAGCGAGGGACTGCTTTTGTGCTTGTATCACCATCGGCCTACCCTTTAGCGCTATCCAAGTAGCTGTCAAAGTTGAAATTATGTATAAGTATAAGAGTATGCCTATATCTCTGTCTAGGTGTCGATTGCTTATGTCTCTTTCTCAGTGGTCCAAGTCCTATATCGAAAGACTGGGAATTCTGGTCTATCAGCATTGGCGTCGCGAGCCTTTCTTTAAGCCCTTTGGGGCCAGTAAGAAAGTTCCTCGTCTTTGCGACAAACTCCTTAGGCGAGTAGGTTATAGGTCCCAAAGTGGGTTTTAGGACGAAGAATAATGGAAATATTTACGTGGATAAGAGGACGTGTATAAGGGGTATACCAGTAAGACCTTGTCTAAAAATCCTAAGGTGTCTTAACGCTATAATATAGCTCCTTCTCTTTATACTGTCAGGCAGCGAGTAGGAATTGCCCTCCAGACGACCGGCTAGTAGTCTAAAACTCTTTTGTCCGGAGCTTTCTCCTGCACTTACTTATGATCGGGTTGGGTTCTAAAGCGGGGAATTCTCAGGATCAGGAGATCCCATGGTTACATTCTAGTAGTAATAGTAAAAGTCTAAAGATAACTCCCGAAATTGGAGTGGGAGTGTGCTCCTCCAATTGTGAGACCTATAGGGAGAGGTACGAAATTACTCTACCTATAGGGAGAGGTACGAAGTTACTCTACCTATAGGGAGAGGTACCGCCTTTGTTTTTTATTTTTATTTTGAGGTGCTTTCATTCAAGAGCTAATCGGGAAAGTCAGTAGTCACAGCCAGGCCAGGAGGAAAAGGCCTTCAAGGACATAAAGTGAATCCCTCTTTCTATTCTAAAAGGTTGATCACTGACCGTTAAAGGTTTTGCTACTAAACTAACATAAGTAGAAGAGGAAACTGAGTTCCAAAAGAGACTGCCCGAAGGAGGGGCTCAACTTGCTGCAGGAATGGTTGAATAAAGGGCTTGCCCTACTAAAGAAAGCTTCAATTCAAGATTTTATATTGAATATTCAATCCATTAGCGAGAGAACGACAAATTCTAGTGGACAATGATAGTCTTGAATAGCTCCGATGGAGGAACTGACCCTCCCCTAGTTCTATGAAAATGGGAGTTGGCCTCTGGAGAGGAATTAGGCGCGCGAACGACAGTGGTCTTTCTTGCGTTCAAGATCAAGAGGCAGCCCCTAGTCTTGTTGTTCTGTAACGGGCCTTTGGCATACTTTACTTCGTCGGTCTTTGCCCTTCTTTTTTCTCTTTCTGTAATGTAATTGAAAATTTTATATTTGAAGGGGGGGAGACGGGGACTTTTCCACCACGTAAATAGGCTCGTGAGTCACTTTTCGAGTCAGAAAATCAGCTCTTGACTGAAGTTAGCAAGAAAGTTTTTGATTAAGGAAGACTGCCACAAGAGAAGAAAAAAAGGCCTTGCCTATAACTCACTTGGAAGGAGAAGAATGGGAATATCCTAGAACCAAAATAGTCAGTGTATATCGCGGAATCTTCTAATTTACTTGAATTTTCTGCTGTATAGGATCTTTCGCGTCATTGGAAGACGAAAGGGAGTCCGCTATAGCTTCATCACCCGCTGCCACTTAATACTCATCTGATGTCTCCTAACGCTAACATAGGTTCAAAAATTGGCTGTTTCTGCCAAATCAAATAGTCTTCTGTTGCGGAGGATGGGATGTTCTCGGACCGAGGTCAAAAAGGAGAACCTTACATAACTCGAAAGTGAATACCTGTCAGTAAGATAGATCTTTTTTCAGAACACCTTATCTAAGCGTCTAGTGTCATGGTTTGATCAATCAATCGAATTCAAAGAACTTCTAGTAGAAGATTCTGCCATCGCTTAATCAAGCGCTACTGCTTCATTGAATTGTGCCGGCTGAGTCAGAAGAAAATGTGGTCTTTTATGCAGCTGAGTCCTCTGTCTCCCTTAATCAAAGAAAGTCAGAAGAGAACTCGATAGGAAGAAGAAGAGCATAAAGGGGGCTCTACAGAGCCCGAAAGCTTCTAAGCCTGGCCGCCATCATTGGAAGAGCAGCCGACCCCCGGGAGCAGCCATCGTTGACCAGTTTCAGTTTGTACTTTTTTAGTGCTCATTTCCCTTTTCCTCGTGGTTTTGTGTGAAACTGATGATTTGAAGGGTCTGTATCCTTTCTTTTCGAAGGCCTTTTCGGGGTGTCTCTTAAGTAAGGCAGCATTGAAAGCATTCGCTGTAAAGTCCCCTTTTCTAATTGAGATGATTCTGGGACGGCAGACTTTGTGGAAGTAGTAGTTACATTGCTCTCCTCTTTCTGTTTATGGTAATGAGATCAATCTACACGCTTACGCTAAGGTGACTGAGAGTGGGACCGCTAACCTTTGGCTTCATTAAAAGCTTTTAAATCTGAACACGAAAGCGAAGGGAGAGGAAAGACCGAGAAGCATCTCTAGCTCAACAATTCGAATATTCTTTTGAGAAGGCTTCTGTCTACTAGCCAATAAAACACGATTGAAGCCTCTCACAGGCCCTACCGTTAGGGTGCCCCAAGAAGGCCCGAATGAAAGACCCAAGAGTTTCAAGTTTATGAGTTAAACCATAGGTGTGAAGGATAGCCTACACAAGCTAGGCCTAACACAAGGCCCCCATATAGATTCAGCTTAGGGGTTTATGAGAGATTGATTGATGGACCTAAGCTAAACTTATAAGATTGAACCTAAACCAAAGCCTATAGACTGAATTAGGAGAGCAGAGGTTTAATCCAAGACCAGGAAAGCAAGCTATATCGAAGCCCAATGCCAAGCAAAGCCCTAGACTACAAGTGAAGAAATTGGGTTCAACTAAGCCCTTAACCCAACATGAGGTGGAGCCTTAACCCGACACAAGAGGGACCTATTAGGATAGTGGGCTTAGTCAGCCCAACATAATTTATTGGTTTCAAATTCACGTGGTCTAGAGGCAACCTAGCTAAGCGGTTAGACAGAGTTCTTTGTAATACTGCTTGGTTTGATAAGTTTCCAAATTCTGTGATTGAGCATCTTCCCAAGCTTCAATCTGATCATTGCCCCTTGTTGATTCGGTTTTCTAAAGCAACTCATGTAGTGGGAGGTCCTAAACCGTTTAGGTTCCTAGCTTCCTGGCTATTACATGATGGGTTTCAGGAGATTTTCAAGGAAAATTGGGGACCGAGAGTACCTTACCTGCAAGCAGTGAACCAGTTTGGGGAGAGAGCAAGGGATTGGAACAATAAGATTTTTGGTAATATTTTTATTCGTAAAAACAGACTGCTGGCGAGATTGGGGGGCATCCAAAAGGCGCTTAATACTCACAGTTCTAGACATCTTCGAACTCTAGAAGACCAGTTTTTTCGGGATCTTGAAAGCGTCCTTGCTCAGGAAGAACTCCTGTGGATGCAGAAAGCGAGGGCAGATTGGATAGTGGGTGGTGATCGCAACACTACGTACTTTCATAGGACAGTTGTTAAGCGGAGGAAGCGGAATAGGATCCTGGCCTTAAAGAATGAGGCAGGTGAGATGATTGAGGACCAGATGGAGTTACAAGAATTAGCAGTTCACTACTTTGCTAATATCTATCAAAAGCCGATTGGAGAACTGCCTAGGTATGATATTTCAGGTATGTTTCCACCCATTAATGATGATACAAAGCGGTCTTTGGCTATGGAAGTTGTGGATGAGGAGGTTCGTAGAGCCATTTTCGATATGAAGCCACTTAAAGCACCGGGTATTGATGGGCTCCATGCCCTTTTCTTTCAGAGTCAATGGGCCACGGTGGGACAGACGGTTTGTGAGTTTGTGAAGGGGATTTTTCTCGAAGAAAACCACGAATCACCAGAACAGAGATGGAAGAGTTCCGTTCCCGACGATTCAAATCTTTAAGAATCTTATGTCGAACTGAGATCCAGTGAGATTGACAACAGAGAAACCTTTTCTAGGCAGGATTATTTTGAATAAAGAAGAGAAGTTCTCACCTATCTCAAAAAGGCTTTAAATGCTGCTTTGAAGGTCGATGGGGACTTTCCCACGGCTCGTTCTCGGATTTACCCTTGTTCGGAAAAATCTGCCATAGTCTCAGAGCTGAGATAATGGACTGCTTTCCTCTGAGACTATGTGGTATCAGAGCGATTCGAGATCAATCAGAGGTGTGCCTGTGAGTGTGGGAGACTCGTTAAAAGAAACTCTTAAAGATGCTTGCTCCGTCAGTGTCAGACTGACAAGTTGGCCATGGAGGATGCGGCCTGTCAGGAAGATCGGCTTTGGTGCTCGATTGCTTAGAAGGCGAATTTTGAGCTTGTGTTCGCTTCAAGTAGGTGAAGACAAAGAAAAGATATGTAAAAGTACTTGAGTGCGGTGCTACCTTGGATCAGAGGATCAAGACGAGATTCGGTTTCTCGGAAGGACCAACAAGGACTGTTGGCCAGGATGTGTAAAGGGCGCCGGTAAGCACTTCAGTCGCATACAGGGTGAAGGACAATGCCGAATCGATAAAAAGGGTCGGGAACCCAAGAGCTAGATTGTGACCTTTGGTAGAGGCGCGGATCAAAGGAATGCGCGTGGCATGTCAAATGGACCTTGTGTCAGTGGCGAAGACGAAGTCTAGTGGTCAAAGGACCATGGCACTTTCCCTCAATGGATGAGGTGTGCGTCGGCCCTGTCTTACCTCCAGATGTTGGGCGTTGAAAGTGATGTGCTGTTAGCCACGTTGGGCATGGATATATGTCCGAGAGTGAAGCATTTGTTGGTGGCATGAGTTGTTATGCTAATATGGTGAAGTGTTGTAGCTTATGGGCGACTAGACTAGCAGGTGCGTGAGACTGTTGCAGAAGTCTTTGGCTTTGTGCTTGGACACGGTACGAAGAGATGGCTCGATGATCCGTGACAGACTCCAGGCCGGCTAAATTCTGGCGCACAGGTGGAAGCCCAAGCATCTGGTGTCAACGGTTCTGCCACTCCTGAATCAGACGATGTCTCCTAAGCCTTTCAGTCCATTACCGTTGAACAAGAGTGAGCAGAGATGGCGGTCTCACTGGTTTTTAATTTCCTTCCCTAGTCCTGTAAGAAATGCCGCTGGTATTGAAATCCTTCATTTAAGGAAGACTGATATAGAGGCTTTTCCCGCTATAAGAAATAGCTGGAGTACGAAGTGGATATCTTTTGACTCAAAAGGGGTTGCAACCTATGAATGTGCAGCCTAGTCTAGAACAGTAAGAGCTCCGTCTGTGGCATTTGTCCTGAGAACAGTCTTCCTTCTGTCTTGAACCTTCCACCAGCATTGGATTCATTCTTTTCTTACCTTAGAGATTACCAAGAGCTCTTCTTCGGCTAAGGAGAGCATCTAATCATTACCTTGGCTCTCTCCTTTCTTATAATCTCAGTACATGAAAAAGAAATGAAATTGATAGAGTCAGATTAAAAAAAGAATAATAGGCTCACAGCTGATACGAGCGCTTATTCACTCACCAACAAGAGCGTATTCAATAGCAGCATTCGATGCCTACTCTTTATTATGTGATTTGCTTCCTCACTTTCCTTTGTAGCCTTTCTTTTTTTTTCCTTCCCCAGCTTGAAGTTCAGTTACTTGCCTTAGGGCAATCGGAGTTCAGTGAGCTTGCTTGAAGCTCTGTCAAAGAAGCCAAGCCCGTAATTCCCTCTAATCAGAAAGGTTTTGATTCCTTGAGTAAAGAAAGAAAAGCTTTCTTCGGGTCTAATGAGAAAGCGTCTGTTCACGTCAGAGGCTAAAGTAGATGTAGTTGATCCCAGGATTGGCTTAGTGTTCAGTGATATACTCTAGAAAGTGTGCAGTGAAGGATCGGGTAGCCAGTCTTTACTTAACTCGACCCAAGCAAGCTCAAGAGTTCAGGTGCTACAGAAGAAGAAAAGAAAATGGCTTTTATCCTACGCCACGGTAGCAAGTGTTCTGTGGAGGAAGGAAGCAAGAAATTCATCCTACTTTTTGTTCTCAAAGGAAAGGCGGGCGCTTAAGGTCTTCATATCATAGGTAGGTGAATGAGATCGATTGACTCTTGTTCCGGCCGGGTCTCTGCCCCCGAAATTATATCGTACCCGTTTTTAACGGATCGGGTTTAGGTGCATTTCCTTTTGTTTGAGTTTTTTTATTGGTGTGTGATGGCCTGTGAAAGAGCCTCGCTTTTCTTTCTTTCGAGTTGAGACATCAAGAGAAGGAAGGCTAAGGTACCGAATGCTTAGGACTCCTTAAACCACTACACGGAATACGGGAAAGACAGAGAGAGAAGGCCTTTAGGGGCGCTCTTTTCATCCAACTATAAAGATCGTAAGAGAAGAAAAAGTACTATATGGTATATAGTACTTTTTCTTCCACTCCTCTTTTCATTGCCTTATTGAGTAAGGGTCGGTGGTGCTGCGGCGGCTTATTTCGCGAATTGATTGGCTCTCAGTTCGAGAGACTCTCTGTCCAGTTTACACGTCGCAGTATACCCCTGGAATGGTGGTTTGGTCGTGGTCTTCCTCTTCACCCTTATCTTCGTGGATACCTCATCTCATTTATTCGGAAAGAGAGGAAACGAAACCTCAGGAGCTTCGACTTCCTCCTGACGATGTGTATGCGTCAGAGGAGTTGAAAGATCTCACTGAGTGTCTGTCCCTTAGATCTTGGGTTCAGGACTGGCTAGCCTTCCTTCGATGGTACTGTACTCTTGCCTTTTTAGAACAGATGTCCCTGGTGTCTTTTTTTAAAAGCAGAATTCTTCAACGTCCCTTTTTTTTAATGTAAGGTCACTCGGAAAGATACCAATCTTATCTTGTCCGTTTTGTTGTGGTCTCCTTTTGAGGTATTACCACTTGGTGGTATATATTTACAAGTTCAAATCTTGGAATCTCGACCAATCCCTAGTGGATTTCTTTTTAAATTGTCAAAACTCTCGGCTTGAAAGAATCTCTCCTTACTCCATCGTCTGCATCAAGAAGAGCATACTCTCTTTCGAAGAGAGCTGCAAGGGGCAAGTTTACCTTTTATTTTATAAGGGCTTCAAGTGAGTCCACTCAGCCTTATGACAGAGTTCCATGTCCTAGATATCAAGGCAACCTTCAATCTATTGTTGGGGAGACCGTGGCTTCATCAAGCTGGGGC
Organism: Reutealis trisperma; assembly: GCA_947687605.1. Lineage (NCBI taxonomy): Eukaryota > Viridiplantae > Streptophyta > Magnoliopsida > Malpighiales > Euphorbiaceae > Reutealis > Reutealis trisperma. The sequence goes on along the minus strand of CANTUT010001306.1, from coordinate 17,416 downwards.
AATCTCTTCTACATATCATCAGTGTTTGAAATTCCGCTACAAAGGAAGCATCGTTACGATCCAAGCCGACAACGAAGTCAGACTATCTGCTGAGGAGGAGACTGTAAGCTATCGCCCTTCCCTCGAACTCGAAGAGGACATGCTTTCTATCGAGAAAGAAGATAGGCTATGAAATAGGCAATGAAAATTGTTCACGTTCAGAAACCTTTCAGAAAAGAGTGCGAAGCTTAACTAAGAAGGGCACCGGGCTTCACATTCTCAAAAATCTCTTTCTCATTCTCTTCTCCTGCTCGTGACATATGTGCTCCCCTTTTAGACTCGCTCCTGCGTCGTTTTATTGACTCGTTCCAGGTATGTCACTCGCTCCCCTACTGAAGGAACTAGAGTTATGCCTTGGCCTTGCTTGGAAAGTTAGACCTTCATGAATCCCGGTTTTTAGGGCCCATTGAAGGCCACACAGGAGAAGGCATCGACCCTTCCGGAGAATCCCCCGGAACACCATCAGAGTAAGCATTTCGAATCGTAATTCTTACTTACAGCTCCAGTTGTCCCGCTAGACTGATGGCTTAGTTGCCCCGCTCCTAGAGTTCGGCTATTAGATGGATTCAATTTATCCCGAAGCGGGCTACTTACATACTATCAGTACTGACTACCACTCGTTCGATTCCCACACATTGATTGAAATGAAAGACCGGGAAAAACCCTTTTAAATAAAGCGCATTTCTTCTACTTCTACCCGGAGAACAGGGGATGAAATCTGGTTCTTTGTTCACGAAAAATCCTTCTCTTCGAAATGGAGTGGCTCGCTTGTAACGACTGAACGAGCCCAGCCTTTCCCTTCGCCCTACCAGCTTTCGTGTAACCAGACCTCTTTCCTTTCGAGCCATATCTCTGCTTTGCCCGCTACTGGACCCGAACCTATTCTTTCGAGAAAGCCTCCTCTATCCATATTCTTCTCAAAGGAGTCATTCCGCTTATCACTCTAGAACGACTCCAACCCTTTGCACCACCACAGTTGCTCCTTTCTATTAAAGACTGCTTATGATTTGATTTAAGGCAAAACCGCATATCAGATGGTCCTACAGCCGAAGGAGCTCTTCCAGAGAGTTCTTTACTGTCCCGGTGCTGCGGATCTCTTTGCTTCCCCTGGGTGGTGGGCCTTCATAAATTATGAAATTAATTACTCTGGATGGGAGGTATGCCCGTATGCTTGGCGACGTAAAACAAAAAAGAATTTACACCCCGCACTCTTTAAGGCTCCTTAAGGAGTGGCATCTGACCACAACATGCACGAAGGGAGAGCAGTAAATCCAAAGGAGTTCTATCTGACTGGATTCGCCTGCCTTGTCTCTCCAAATACCAAGATCTGCCTGCCGTCAAACTCCTATTGATAGGCCAGTGGACTCAAGTCATTTGTCGTCCCGGAAGACTTGGCCCCCCACTTCCGGACATAGGAATTCCGAACTCATGGGACTGCTCTAGGAGCTATTACACGAGGATTTCTTTCTTGAGCCGGAAAAGTTCTTACACAGAATAAAAGAAGAAGAAATACGACAAGCAAGAATCGAATTCACACGCCCGTGAGTCAGGCAACAAAGAAAGGAAAAGAGGATGGCCCCTTAGACGATTGGAAAGCTAATGGTTGGCGTCGGGTGTATACCCATTCATTCCCGACCTAAAGCTTAGAAGGATGGAAGTGATAGACAGAAAGGAAGACTTCGATACCGGACTGGCTCTGGCTCAAGGAAGAAGGAAATTGCCCTTATACTACTTTTTCCATAAGCTGAAAGAACAGAAAGTCGATCTAGGACAAGAACTGATTGGATTCCCCCGAGCAAGACATATGAATTCCCTTCTAAAGGTAAAGGGGCTGCGGGGCCTAGGTAATAGCCTAAAAAGAAAGGAAAAGCAGGAATTGAGGCGGGAGGAGTTAAAAAGCATACCACTTACTTTACTAAGAAAGTCGAGCCCTCTACCTGAAAAAAAAGGTACCTTAGCCGACAAAAGGATATTACGGGACTTTTTTTACTCCTGCGGGGGGGAGGCTTCAGCACTTTCTTCGGTTGAGGAGGTAGACAGTCTCAAGGCAAAAGCAAAGGCTTCCTCGACTTAGCGATACGGGACTACTTACCATACTACATTCTTTCCAACTAAGGGAAAAGCAAATCGAACTTCTACGACTGGTAGGAATAGATCAACTACATTGCCCCCTTTAGCTTGAGGGGGGCTTTTTTTCTTCCTTTCCTTCTCTCATTCCAAGCCTTGGAAGTCTTGCATTCTTTGGTGGGAGCGAGGGCATTTTCGGGTGTTACAAGCGAGGGACCGGTGATTGTGGTCTTTCCCTTGCTGGCTGGATGACTACTATGGACAAAGATGACGACTACTCCCAGTCTCTGGTCAATCCATGCTGATGCTAGAAGAGCTATTCCCGCCGCCCACCCGAAAGAGACGAGTAAGACTAACCGCCATCCTGCTCGAACCTTTGCTGCCTGAGTTACATAGCTGACTGCGAGAAGGAAGGCTCAAGCTATGGCTGTCCCATGGGATGCTCATTCGAAACCTTTTTCCGCGAGAAAGAGAGAAGCGATGTAGACATAAGAATGGAAGGTTTGCTTGTCAGCTGTCGGTCCAATGATGCTCTTCTAGCTTGACCTACACGACAAGGGAAAGATCAAAGGCGAGGTGGGAAATGCCCCGCACGAACTATCTGATCAAGTTTTCTTTTTCCTATCACAGGCAGCTGTCAAAGCCGTGTTTGATCGTCGCGTACATGCTCCGTTAGAGAAAAACGAAATGGCCTTCTCGTTTTTAGGATTCTAGTAATGGCTGGATGTGAGTGACCGATCAGATTGCCCGAGGTCTCTTTCACTTAACCTTGGTTTTGTTCTTTTGAAGAAGCATTCACTTCTCGGGTCAAAATTCTAACTAAAGGACAGATGTGGCCTATAAAGGGGCACTGCCTTAATCTCCTATACGCTCTCTGCTGGTGATGAACTAGGTGGGGAAAAAGAGTAGAAGTAAGCGAACCTCCGTCTACGGAGTACTTACTAAAAACGATTTGATTTAGGGAAAGTCCTCACTTGGATTGATGAAAGATTTTGATCCCCTTTTCCTCTTATTAGTAGTCGGGTCCTTTCACCTCGATAGAGAACTTAACGCTCCCGGGACTCATAGCTTCGATAGCTGCTAGCCGCTCTTCAGGGCAGAGCTACGACTACGATAGCAGCTCTCATGACCGAGAGGATTGGATACGTACGACAGAACCTTGCGCCTCAAGGCCACTCGCTTCACCTTTGAGACTTGGTCTAGATGTGGAATTAGAGGTCTTGTCAGGAGAGGGAGCTCTTAGAAGGACTGTCTTTAAAAAAGCCCTTAATTTCTGCAAAAACGAATGAACCGGGATCTCCATCCGGAATGGATTAGCCACTTACGAATCAACATGTGAAAGAAGGGCTACTTTCCTAAGCTTGAATTGAAGTGATGAGGTCGCAAAGAGGGTACGAAGAAAACTACATCGTCGAAGGGAAGCGAAGGAAGTGCAGCTATCCACAAGGAAGCGACTTACCATCTTACTAGCAATCAAAGGGAATGACATGGCAATTAGCACAATCAAGCAATCAAAGTCAGAGGAAAAGATCGGATCGTATACGCACGCTTGGCATGCTGGATAGCCTAAGAGAGGGAACAGAACAATCTGATTCTCTCAAATCGGAAAGAAGGGCTAGACGCACTAAACCGTCAGCTTCAGCTAGTCGTAGACCGTTCGTGCCCTACGAGTTCTCTCTTTCCTGTCGTTAAGCTAAAGCTTCCTCTCTTTCTGTCCTGAAAAGAAGGCAAATACCTTCTTTCGTTTCGATTTCGAGCATCACTTATTTTACGAGAATCTATCAATCCAGACTTCCTGAAAACAGGGGATATCCCGCAGCTCTTACTCGAAGACATGGAACCTCTTGTTAGATCCGGACAGGGTAATTGACTTGCAAAGGGAAGAGCTCTCCAGGTCCCGTTTTCTATTCGCCCCTCTCTTCATCTCTTTTCCTAGATTTGTAATGGATGGATTCCTCACCACGTTCACGTTCAGGTAAACTTGATTCTGAACTACTAGCACTGAAGCTGTGAGGTAGTTGACTACCCAATAGAAGGGGCAGGCTTTCTACGAACCCTATCCTTAATATTACACCAATTCAAAAGCTTCGCCTACCTATCTGACTAGCTATACCTCTTCGGTGCGTGCTGATTCTTCGCGAATATCCCCCACCTTCCTCTGCCTGGGTTCCGTAGATAGGAGCACATAGGTACTTTGGAACATAAAAAGTACTATTTTCACAGAATCAAGACCTGGAATTGACCTCTTTGGAGTAGCACAGTACCATATCTGCTTATCTTTTAAAGTCAGCATAGCTTTTCGAGATCTAGGTCTTTCTTTTCGCTTAGCTCTCAAGGGCGTTTTCGAGCATTTCCGTTTGGAGTTGAACCATTCGACCAACCATTTCTTTTAGGTTCCATTGACCGTCTATCCTTTTTTCTTTTTATACTCTACTGCCTGTTCATTTCTTATCCGATATATTGAATTCGCTTCCCACCCAAGGCTCTCACCGGGAGGATTCGACATTTAGCGTTTGCTTGTCTCGAAAAGCCCTTTCCTTTTCTTGTAGTACGGAACCTATCAAGCATTGTTGGGACAACCTATTTATCCTTGGAAGCATCTTGGGGTCTTTGAAAATCCTCGGTTAACAAGATCACGGCTGGGATTTGAGTGTCAGTTGGAGTTTCCCTATCTTTTTTGCTAAGAAAGAATGCTTCTCTTTTCGATCCAGTCTTAAGGTGAGCAGCCTATCTTTCAATATGAGTTTGTCTTTCTATTTTATTTACAGAAGTTTATGCCCTTACTCGCCTAATATTAAGGAGGTCGGTTCAGTCCAGGAGGCTAGTTTGAAACCCGGACTCGCTGAGGTTCACACACTTTTGTTTCTTTATGAAATTACACAGCAAGCTTCCAAGTCAGGCGCTTGCGCTTGGTACTAATAGCCTACAGAGTATAGAGGGGCTATGGAGAAGCGCGCAACTGTGCTTCCTCGCTTCGCCACGAAAAGCACTTCTTACTGAGTGAAAGGCGCGCTACGGGTCTACGCTTGTTCCTGTGCGAGAATCTCCGGCCGTATCTTGCTCCTTTCTTTCGCCTCAGTAGTGAGCGTTACTAGATCTGATTTAACTGAATATGGGACTTGGATATGCTCTTGCTCCCGGCAGATATGCTGGGCGAGATAGTGACAAAGGGGAAACTCGAGCCCCCTATAAACGTAAAGGCAACCACTGCTACCTGCGCTGGTTTGTTCGTATGGATATGATGGATCTCCTACCTCGGCTGAAACTTGCCTCTGCAACTTTAGGGTATAAAGCCCCCGGATCTAGGCGAGGTGATGGCGGGGAACTCGAACTTGTTTTGTTTGCGGAAGCATCTATGGACCAGGTTCACATTATCAGTGAGTGCCTGGAACAATTTTGTTTTTTTTTTCAGGGCAGAAGGTAAGCAAGTCGAAGACACGGGTTTATTGTTCTAAAAATGTTTCCAGAGGACTTTCGCAAGCCATTAGTAGGGAGTTTGGGTTCTCTCTTACATCTAACCTGGGTAAGTCTCTTGGTGTTCCATTACTCCATGAGCGAGTTATCTAAAACAGTTATAAATACATTGTTGATAGAGTTCGGGATAGATTGAGTGGATGGATGGCAGCACGGCGAAGGAGGCTAGCGAGGGAGAGGAACGGGCGTTAACCTATATAGTAGGGTTAGAAACCTTGGCTTGCTTGGCTGGCATGCCTGTCAGGTTGGTTTTTTTCCTAGCTGGCAAGCCCCCTCCCATAGTTGCTTGTCTTTTTATCGCTGTGCTTACGAGGAACTAGCTTGCCTGAGCCTGCCTTGCATACTGATTTCCGTTGGTTCTTGGTTTTGGTAAGGTTTTCCTCTTCAAGTAGTAACGCTTTGCATTCGCAGGCAACCAAGGGTTGCGGTAACATCGTTCAGTTCATAGGTTTGTGATTCTAGGAGTTCTCTTTTCGGTATTAAGGGTACATACTTCCTCACTACTGCTTTTAAGCCTGTCCTTTGGAGCCTGAGGAACTTGACTCCACTGGATCTGATACTCTCGTTCTGTGCGTGAGTACTCCACTTGCTGAGAATCTCATCTTTTTTTTCTTCTTATTTCGTAAAGTAAGTAAGTATGTGGTGACTTCTTTCCTTTGTTTGGCTTGAGTCCAATCTCATCTGTCAGGAAATGGAGTCGTCTTGCTTAGTAAGGAGTTGTAAAAGTCTTCTGGTAGTCGCTTGTCTTAAAAGATGCACCGCACTCCAGACCAAACAATACCTGCCAGAGATTGAGCTCGACTCGAGAGATGGAGACATAAGGGTGCGAAAAAGTCCTCGGTGGGTGAGTCTCTCGATATTGAGTCGACCCCGTTCCGAGCAAGCATCAAAGGAATTAATCCAATGCAGTAAATATCTGAAGTGGCTTCTGCACCTAAACACATCCCTTCTCTTCGGGCTTAGCTAGGGGATGCCCAAAGCTAGCCTCACTCTCATATCTCTTTACCAAAGCTTAAGCTTCCCTGTTTCGCCCAGTTCCTCGATAATCTAAAGAATCGTTTGACTTTGAATGCCGAAACCCCTCACTTTGAAAGCAAGGAAGAAGAAACGAGCTTTTCACTCGCGAAAGAAGTAACCACTCGTGCAAGAGCACGGCTGGCTCCCTGGTAAGATGAAGGGTCTTCCCCAGAAGAAGAGATTAGTACTGGAAGGTTAAGATGGAAGGGCTATAACAAAGTAAAAACCATTAATTGGGGTAAAGAAATACGAGCAATCCGCGGCAAATGTAGCCCCTATCTCTTAAAAAGAAGAGGATAGATAGGTCTACGAGTTGAGACAGAGAAGTTCAGTTCTGACTAATCAAGTAGGAGTTTACCCACGAGAGTAAGAGGCAGTACCAGCACCGAAGAAAGCAGGGAGAGGTGCAGTCGCATTCGATCGAGAGCCGGATACCCATATATAAAGGTATCCGGTGGAAAGACAGAGTGCCTAGAACAGACTTACCGAGACAAGAGCCTTCTTCAGTAATCAACCGAGCGAAAAGCCAGCCCTTTTATAGGTAAAAACTACGAATATCATAAAATATCTATATTTCTTTCTTTTAAAGCTTCCCCGGAATAAGGAACTTCTTCCCGATCTGCCGCTTTAGCATTTTTCGTTTAATAAGCCATTTCCCCTCATTTTGAACAGTGCTTAGCTTAGGTCGACTAACCGGTGAGATAACTTTCTTAAAGATTGGCTGTCCTACTTACCATGCTTTCCATGCCATGTGCTTCCTCCAATACTGGAACTGGGGCTGCCTTATATAGTCAAGCCCGTTCCTCAACAAGCTAATTAAGGGAAGTGGAGGCAGTCTCTGTCTGTTAAAAGAATTCGAGATCTCGGGGTCGGGTCGAGGAAGTAGCAATAGTCGAAGTCAAAGTGGAAGGAGAAAAAAATTCGAGTATTAGGCGAACTTTTACATGCACTTGCTCTGGCTTCTTAACTTAAGAAAGATTGAGACTTTTAGACCAAGCTTTCAGCAAAAGCAGTGGGCAGGCACTAGTTCCGGAACTTAAACTCTCGTTTGAGCAGGTGAGTCAGGAAGTGATGGTGGTAGAAGGAATCGGAACTTCTTCTGTCTGCCCCAGGGGAACATCTGTTGACTTATCGACCAGAAAGCCTTTGCTCCGCACCTCGGCTCTCTTTCATAAGACTCGTGTAGTCCACCCTAAAAAGAGCTCCACTTTTAGCAGGAAGTGACTTATTTTGAAGCGATAAGCAGATTGATTGCTCGAAAGAGCCGTACCTAGCTAAGGGAAGAACTATTCCTTTACTGATTGGAATGATATTAATGAAATGATATTCCTTTTATTGCTTGCACCTACCAGAAAAGGGAGACGTGGCCCTAAGTTTAGGTTGAGACGGGCCAGCCCGAGCAGGCCCATGGGCTTATGGCCCAAGAGGCTGGGTAGCAAACAGAGTGTGGGCCCCAGTCGCCAAATTTGCCCTGTTAACATCCCGACCAAGACAAGCCGCTGGGTTTTGGTGCGAGGCCCTTTTCGATCCACTCTCGCGTGGGCCCTCGTCAAAAGGCACATGCTCATGATCAGAAGATGTCTCCCTACTACCCTTTTGAAATTTGAATTGGGTTTGGGATCGATAGACTTACCGCGCACAGTGCCCGCCCAGGATACAGTCTTAGTCTGAGAAGCTGAGTTGCCGGTTCGACGATCCACTCGGCCGGTTTGAATCGGAGCAGACTCTTCCCCTCTCACATTCGTTCGAGTAACTCCGTACCTCTTGCGCTGAAGCAGCCACATCTCGTTTGGCTGTCCTACTCTCGTCCCCGCCGAGACCGGAATGGGTCGGAAATAAACCGGCCTTTGAAGATCACCCACTTTATCAATGCGCGCGATGTTGGAATGCCTTTTCCCACTGGGATTTCAATATGAACTCTGGCCTCAACAAGATCATCCAGGTTGAATGTCTCTTCATTAATAGCTACCAGGGAAAAAAAGCTTGACACCACTTCGCTTCAGGAAGTGGAATCCCAACAGTGAACAGGCAGACCGCTGATACCAATCCATTGTCTGAGAGTCTCCAGGGGAAAGGTGGCGCAATCCGGCCACCACTCCAGAAGCTGAACTGTAGTACGGCCCACATGCATAAACTGAACTCCTGAGACAAAGCTCGGCGAGAAAGATCCCTAGAAGGGAAAGCAATGAGGAATAAGTTGCCAGGCAACATCCTCATCCACCAATCCCAATTGGCATCCCAGTACAAACGGAGAGCATCCAAGACTTCCTTATATTCGACCATGTCACATAACGGTTCCGCTATCAGGCAGGACCCCAGACATAAGAGTGCACTAAATCAAAAAGAGAAGAAGAAACAGACGTACTAGAGGGATAAGGTAAGGCCAACTGTTTTCCCAGTTTACAGGCCATACATGGAGACAACTCCGACACAGGGACACTACCTAGGACACCACCACGAACTAAAGTACTCAAACGATCACGAGACAGATGACCAAGCCGACGATGTCATAGATTAACCAAAGAAGAAGAGGAAGACACACCCACGCAAGCAAACCCAGTAGCAGAAGAAGGCAGATGGAGACAGTCCATGTAATTGAGCCCCCCACGCTTACGACCATGACTAATTAGGGCGCTGGTATGACGATCCTGCACGGAGCAAGAAGAAGCATAAAATGAGACAGTGCAGTCATGATCGGTAAGCTGGCTAACAGAAAAAGAAATTCATAGACAACTTAGGAATATGTAAAACAGAGAGAACAAAAAACCGGCCAATGTCTCCGTGGTGAGACACAGAGAGTGGAGATCCATATGCAGTAAATATCTGAAGTGGCTTCTGCAAGGGTGAGCATGAGGCATGAATAGAGGCACCGGAGTCAAGGATCAAGGAGGGCCCAGAAAGACCTGTGCGGTCAGCCGAGGTAGACAGCGCAGTGGTGGCATGTATAGTCGATGGAGTGAAGCCTCCAAGCTGGGATACCTTTAGGATCTGCATAAGCTGTGCCAAAGACACTGAGGGCCCATGTGCTGAAGGAACAACTGCAGGGGCTGGAGTGGCTGCGACATCATCGAACATCTCAATAGTATTAGACCCAGCAGAAGGAGTAGCAGCTGCTGCAGAGGCGGATTGTTGCCTGCGGAGATCAGCTTGCTTCTTCTTGGCATAGTCCTTGAGCATATGGCCCCAGGCATGACAATAGCGGCACTCAATAGACTGGCCGAATGCATGACGGCTAGAAGAATCATGAGAAGCAAAGGGTTGACCCTTGTGGCAAGAAGACCGGGAGCCAAAAGCAGCAAGCACAGTAGCTGGCTCAGCAGAACGGGAGGAGCCCAGGACTCGCAGACGAATCTCTTCAGCTATAAGCTCTGAAAGTGCAACATCTAGAGTAGGCAGAGGAGATTTGTGCAGGAGCTGGCCTCTGATGGACTCAAACTCTAGGCGAAGGTGCATGAGGAACTTAAATAGACGTTGCTGATCTCGGGCCTTCTGCTGCTTCTTGGCACAGCCACAGGCAGAATATGTAGAACAGAACTCCTCCTCCCTGGAGGAGAGCTGGTGCCAATGGTCCTCATTATTGTGTAAAACTCCTGGATAGGCCTATTGTCTCGATGTGCAGTAGAGAGCTCCTGGAATACCGAATAAGCAATGGCAAGGCTGGTCTTGTTAGAATTGATATTGAATCTAAATTCTAGAGAAAGAAAGAATGAGAGATTGGAGAATAGATTCATTTGTGTGCCCCTAACTAGGGAAAGCTAAGTCCAACTGCCTCTCACTTTTAGGCAATTGCTTCTTTATACGAGAATCCGGAGAGAAGGAGAGAACCAGATCAAGGAGACCTGAAAGAGGCAAGGGGCGAAGCGGTAGAATGAATCACTCTTCTAATAAGCCCTATCTCAAGCGAAAACTAGCGCCTACACAGCACTACTTCACTTATGCCATTTTGAAGACGAGATACTCACTGAAGCAAGACGTGTTACTATATGATACGATCGACCTCGATCGGAGCAAGGTGTATAGTAAGTGGGAAAGAGGAAGATAGGTCTAAGGTGTCCGCCGAGAAGAAGCATTATATTATCTAAATGGAAGAAGACTGTTCTCCTCCTACATCTCTCATGTCTTAAGGCTCGTTAAGACCTTCTCTCCTTACTTTAACAAGGGGCTCTTCTTTCTTTCTTGCAAGAAACAGAAAGGACGGCCCTTCCTAATTAACTAGTCCATAAACCTATAGGTTCAAGTAGACTGCCATTAGTGCTTCTAGCCCGATTCTGGACAGTAATACCAGTTTTATTCATCGGAATTCTCTTAGCTAAGAAGATTCATTATCTTAGAGAGAGAAATGTAAGTAAATTCTTCTATCAATTCAATTCCTCCAAGCCTGAGCCTGACCCCACCGACCATTCTCAACGTGGCTTAAAAGCTCTTCTATTTCCCAAGTTTCGTTTAGCCCCGTTCCAAAGAGCGATCCCTCTCTTTAGGGACCTTTCATACACTGATTTTAGAGTAGGGTCTCTAGCCCAGCTAGTGCTTCTCGTTTAGCCAAGCCTGTTGTTGGAGTTCCATTTTTTAGCCCTTCATAATAAGCCCTAAACAACGCTAGTCATCTAACTGCTTCCTATGCAAGGCGCTAGGTCAGTGTAACAATCTCCTGAAAGAAAGTAGTCAAACCCTGAGACTGAGCAAGCTAGAGCTAGAGGTCCAACCTAAACAAGCGTAAGATCTGAGGGAAGCGAGTCGTAATCGAATTTACCTACCTTTGAGCTTAGAGTAAAAGTACTATATACCATGTGTACTTTTTCTTCGTAATATGCCTATTGGTGAATCAGATGTTCTTCCATTCCCGGCACCAAGCCAAGACTGATTAGCTCGAGTAAAGTGCCCCAAGGGCAAGAAGAGACGAAGAAGGTGGGATCTTTTCCTTTAGCTTGGCAGTAGGAATTGTCTATGTCTAAAGGCCTAACTTTTTTATTAGAACATCATACAGGAATGGTTGGGAGCTCAGGAATAGGCTTTTTGGAAAGCCAACCAGAAGGCACCCGAGGTATATGGTCCTGACTTACCTGTGCGAATGATGGGTGACCCAGAAAGACGGTAGGCATAGAGCTATGGGAATGCTGTCATAGGCTAGGGGAAGAAAGTTAAGTTCGAAAGGTGTTTCAGTTCCCATCTGGTGAGAAGAAGCTCTTTGCTTTGAAAGCTTTTTCGTAGGCAGCAAGCAGTGGTAGGCTAGAAGGAAGCGCAGGAACGAAAGTAGCTATACTGGAAAGTATAGGAACGAACGGGATTAAGGAAAGTAACCCGAGGGTAGTAGGTTACAGAATCCGATTTGTGGTATCTTTCCTTGGTAGATTTGTTAGAGAAGGACTTCTTTCAGAAAATGTTAATAATAGGGCAACTCCATTCAATAGGGAGGGAGGCATGGAATTGGATGCTTCCCCCCTTTCAGTGCAGGAAGGACTGCTTGGTGAAATGACGTACTTAGGATTTCCTCACTGTCAAGCAAGGGAGTGACGAGAGGGTTTCAAAACCACTCTTTAGAAAGATAGCCTACATTGAACCAAAGGAGTGATCCCCACTCCGAATGAGATGTAGTATACGCAAATGCTCTTTCCGTTGCAGGCATAAGCGCTGCAAACATGGCTACTTCAGCTCTTTTCGGAAGGGAAGAGAGTTCAGTCACTTCTGGGCTTAAGGGAGTTCCCCCGAAGGAAAGACAGTCAATAGGAATTCTCTCTACTCTAGAACCCATAGGCCTAGGAGCAATAGACTGAAGAGGTACGGCATCTGTAACAAAGTCAGTAACAAAGGGAGAAGGAATAAAAAGCCAGGGACGAAGAGGTATAGAAAACCTCATAGAAGGCCATTAAGCAGCAAAACAGGACTTTCGGTCAGTTCAAGTACAAACCATTAGAGGTAGGGATGCTCTCACCTGTGCGTGCTATAATAAGGGAATACCCGAACTTTCTACTTAAATTGATCTTGGCAAGGTGCGAAGCGCTCTTAGCGCGCAAAGCAAGCAGCGAAGGAACGGCTTCTTCTCTTTCAATACTAGCTACCAGTGAACACTCTTCTTGTTAACTTTTCAGGCATAGTTGAAATCATGTAAGTTAGTTAGCCTTAGCCTCTCTGTTCTCCTTTCTTTACAGAAGCGGATTAGAAATCGCATTAAAAGCTGCTTAAACAAAGCGGTAAACGCACAATCAACGGAAGGCTTCCTTGAAACCAACCACCTTTCCTTCGTTCACTCCTGACCTGACAGAAGCTATGAAACCACCCGGGTGACTAAGCTCGCGAATCGAATGGTTAAAAAGCCGACTCTGTATACGCGTCCCGCACCGGTGTTATTAAATACGAGTTTCTTGTAGTTTCTTTCGTTTGGTTCGAGTCTTAGGCGTTTCGATTCCTTTCTTTTTTTTTTATAAAGTAGATGAACCGTCGGTACTTTGTTGTTGGTTGTGAGCACGGCTTCAATGTTGCCGCGACATGAAACAGAAACTCTCAATTACATCGACCCTCGTGCTTCGCCATCAAGCTAAAGTAACTAAAGCACTAGGAACAATTGATAGGGATCTGAAAAACGTTCTAAAAATAGAGTAGCTCCCTAAACGACGCGCTACGCCTAGAGCGAATACAATTAGGCCAGAACGGAGTGACTTAGGTGCCATGCCAAAATCTCTTTGATACCGGCCTTGTAGAACCAAGAAACTAAGCCTTCTTAACCTTCTCCCATCTGCTGGTCTAAAGAACCCCGAGAGGCAGATACCTGTAATCAAGTCCTTCTGTTGCCACTAATCCATCTGTCTATTCCATTAGCTAACCGGCTCACGAGATAAGCAGAAAACCTAAAAAAAGAAGAACCAATGCTTTTACATCCAAGCCAATAGCAGCTCGCCGGACTCTCCTTCTCCTTCTTATGCTTCTTTCGTTGCTATGCTAAGCAACCTCTAAATTCATTTATTCTTTCTTTTATCCGGATTCGAGGAACCGCGCCTCCAAAAAAAAGGGTAGTACTCTTGATGCCAATGCGGAGCCCGAACCATCTTGATCATCCGATCCGCATCTTTTCTACCAACAGATCTCGTTGTGCTCTGGGAGAAAGCCAACTACGATATGAATCCCTACTGGGAAAAAAATTTCTTTAAAAAAAAGGCCTTGGCTTCGAGATCAACTGACTCCTCTTCTTTTGACTGACCGGGGAAGGTTTGCCTGTAATCGATGGCAGAACGACTGACTCCTCCCTTTCCGTTAGCCCAATCCGCTTTATGATCCCAGTTGGTGCTAATCTTATATCGGGCGAATTCAATGAAAAGTTCTGTTAGGTTCTTAGTAGCAGTCGGCGACCTTTTCTTCTTTTACTTCACATAGCTTTTCGTCTCCTTGATAGCTGGAAGTTCTCCAAAAGTATGAAAAGCTGGAGGACTTTGTACCATCCATTCCAGTGTGGTTGAATTCTGTTCAACAGCCCAAGGACTTGGAGCACATCTTTTGTTATTTCCACTGCTTGAAGTGATTGTTACGACCACGAAGAAACGACGAATCCCAACTACGGATATATAAGAGCCAAAACTGCTAAGGGCATTCCATCCAGCGTAAGCATCTGGATAATCTGGAATGCGACGTGGCATACCCGAAAGCCCTAAGAAATGCATGGGAAAAGAAGGTCGGATTAACCCCGAAAAAAGTGATCCAAAAATGGATTTGACCTAAAGTTTCAGGGTATGTCCGACCAAAGATTTTACCCACCCAATAATGAAATCCTGCAAATAAAGCAAAAACGGCTCCCATAGAAAGTACATAATGGAAATGTGCAACCACATAATAAGTATCATGTAGAGCAATGTCTAGCCCAGAATTTGCCGGGACTATTCCAGTGAGTCCTCCTATGGTGAACAAAAAGATGAACCCTACAGCAAATAACATGGGTGTTTTGTATTGTATCGAACCCCCCCACATGGTAGCGATCCAACTAAAGATTTTTATTCCAGTGGGGACAGCTATGATCATGGTAGCTGCGGTGAAGTAGGCACGGGTATCACGTCTAAGCCCACAGTAAACATATGATGAGCCCAAACAAGAAATCCAAGAACACCTATACTGATCATGGCATAAACCATGCCTAGATACCCGAAAACCTGTTTTCCCGAAAAAGTAGAAACGATATGACTTATGATACCGGATCCCGGCAGAATGAGGATGTAAACTTCAGGGTGCTTCTCTCTTCTACTAATATAAGCGGATGAATAGAAGAAAGGTGGACTATATCATCAACTTATTCCATTTGTCTAGGAAAGCTAGCCATGCTTTATGGTGAATACTGTCAGGTTTAAATGCTTTGAGATCGTAAAGACTGTAATATTCCTCAATAAGGAAGAATCGTCGTGATTTATGACTTCGGAAAGTACTTGATTTAAAGTAATCTAGCATCATGATAACATCTTTTCGACTTTGTACAGACCATTGATAGTAACCATTTTTACTACTATCAAAGTAGATATTTCCTCCAAATACTACCTTATAAGACTCTACATCTTGTAGAAGTTTATTATTTACTCGAATACTTAGTTGAGGTAGTCGATGCTTCATAGCGATACCAATGGTACCATCAGCATCAAAGAATCCTGCAAACCAATTGGATTGAGCATCTAGTGTAATAGGTAGAATTACAGGGATATCCAGTACTTGACAGACACGATGTAGTTGAAGTAGTCGTGCTGAATGTCGAATATGACCATTAATACAATTCATTAGTTTAATCATACCAAGTTGATTATGTAGTCGATAACGATAAGCTTTAGCACCTGATCGCATTTTAATACTTCCACCAAGCATATGTTGGATATATCGTAGTAGTCGTAGATCTTCAAGTCCCATAGTAATTTCAAGAGAAGTATATCCTTGTTTACTAACTTGAATACTTCCATCACCATCGATAATTCCAGCTAGCCACTCACAGAAGGATTTAGGATAAGTTGTTGCGCATGTAGTCTCTGAGGTTCCTACTAGACTGCTTTTATGTCGTTGGTTACCTGCTGATTGTGTCTTAGATACTCCATTTTTACTAGATCGGGGTTTTACTAGAAAACCACTTATGAACATAGTAGGAGTACCATTAAGCAGACAGTCCCAGCATATAGCGCAATGCGTATTCAGATTTGAATCTGAAAAGGGCCATTTAAAACCGAAGAACCAAAAGAGATGCTGGTATAATATGGGGTCTCCCCCTCCAGCGGGATCAAAAAAGGTTGTATTAAAGTTTCGATCGGTTAATAACATGGTAATTGCCCCTGCCAGTACCGGAAGTGATAATAAAAGTGGGAATGCTGTCACTAGAACGGACCACACAAATAGGGGTGATCTGTGCATAGTCATTCCAGGTCCACGCATGTTGGAGATAGTTGTTATAAAATTGATAGAACCTAAAATGGATGAAACACCAGATAGATGAAGACTAGAAATTGCTGAATCAACTGCTCCTCCAGAATGGCTGGTAATACCACTTAAGGGCGGATAGACCGTCCACCCAGTGCCGCTACCCACTTCCACTAAGGCTGAGCTTAATAGGAGTAAGAGACTTGGTGGCAACAACCAGAATGAAATATTATTTAATCGTGGAAATGCCATGTCAGGTGCACCTATCAGAATCGGAACAGACCAATTACCAGATCCACCTATCATCGCCGGCATAACCATAAAAAAGATCATTAAAAAAGCGTGAGCCGTTATTAAAACATTATAAAGTTGATGATTCCCCCCAAGAATTTGTGATCGCCGGGTCGTGCTAATTCCATACGAATCAGTACTGAGAAGCATGTGCCCATCACTCCAGCAATGGCACCAAAGATGAAATATAGAGTCCCTATATCCTTGTGGTTAGTGGAGAACAGCCATCGGACCAATTGAGGCATGATTGATTGTAAAAAGATGATTCCCTCCAGACAGCTCCGTCAAGCCTGTAGGAGTAGTGAAGAACTATAGAGAGTTGTAGTTGGTTGTTGACCAACAGACAAGCATGGGAAAGGGATCAATCTAATCTCAAAGTGCTAGAATGAAGAAAGGAAGGAAGAGCTAATCTTTCTACGCTACGATCTTTCTTCTCTTATGATATTTCTAGTTTCAGATCATTCTTAAAAGAAGCTCTCTCTTATATACGATACCACCAGATGTGCCCCCGCCACCCTCGTCCAATCTTCCTAAGTGCTAGCCTAGCTTCATAGGAAGCTGAACAATACGTCCAGCTCCTTAAGGAATGAATACTTGGGCATATTTGGCCTGGAGTTAGGCTGAGATGCCTGGGCTAGACCCTGAAATCGCCGTCCACAGGCTTAATATCAAACCAGATGCTAAGCCCATCAAGCAAGCACAACGACGCTTTCATCTACTCCTCATGAAGAAGATTGAGAAAAAAGTTAAGAAATTAAAAGATGTGGGTCTCATAAGAGAAAGATCCCGATTGGTTGGCAAACATTGCCTCAGTGACCAAGAAGAACGGGCAGATTCGGGTTTGCATTGACTTCAGAGACCCGAGCATTCCCTAAGGACGAATTTCCTCTGCCGATCACGGAAACCATGCTAAACATTTAGTCGGGTTGGTCCGGTGCTCACATAGTCTCATGCATACTGTTTTTTTCCCGCCGCACTAAAGAAGGTATAGTATATTCACTTCTTAACTAGCCGTGTACAATAGTACAATATTAACTCTTAACCCTGCTGGGTGGGCGGTTGGTTCACCTCGAGGTATTCCATTTCTTATTTGGAAAGTAATTCCTCCTTTTCTCCGCCATCAAGTGTACCTAAGGGAAGGGGTTCAGCAATTAAGGTG